>BGZK01000685.1:0-315337 GCA_005406025.1 Eumeta japonica
GACAGACGCACAGTAGTATGTTCAGAACTCGGTTTTGCATAGGGACTTAGAACTCTCTACCACATTTAAGAACAAGTAGGACGCGTCAGAGCCATTCTTCAGTATAATAATCAATCAACCCAACCCATTGATTTCATTCGCTGCTTCTTACAAGGCAACTCCCGCAAATCATTTTATTAGAAAGCCACGGAATGTTTTCACAGATCCACCCGATGACTTCACTGCCAAGGTCGAAAAATTAAACAATGCACTTACAAACATAGAAGAATAGGAGTAGGTCCCTAAGTCAGTCAACCCCAAATGGTTTAACTCCCGAGACGCTCACCGTGTATCGGTGTCATCCAGAGGTACCGACCTGCGTCAAAACCTTTCGTGACTCCCTATGCCGAGGGGATCCACGCGGAACTCCCGTAGGAGAGTCACGCGCGGACGGCATCTTTATGTCGGTTGGTCGCGTCTAATGTGGCTAACGACAGCCCCTGGGTTGAGAACGGACGGGAATTTTTGGTCCTTGAAAGTCGGACACACCCCAAAAATGTGGGTGCTTGGCACTTCGTAAGGTTGTTTTTTATCTCCCTCACCCTGCAAGAAGAAATTTTAAAAAAATCGGCTTAGTTTGTCAGTTCCAGTGCAGCGTTTGACTGGAGAAGAACCCCAAAGAAGAGGGGAAGCCGCGCCCACTGAAGAGGGTGAAGCCAGTGTGTACATGTGAATTGCGTAACGACGACGGTGTTTCATTTCAGAACCGCTTTTTCGTGAAGGAATATTCGTCCTTCACAATATATGTATAGATGACTGTTTCTTTATTTGTTCCTTATGAATTACTCATATACTATTAATTAGATTGCGAATGTTTCTCTACTTATATTCCTAAGTTTAACTACTTAGCCAATTATACAAATTGTTTCTCTAATAGAGAACTATACTGTTCCTGAGTAAATTAGACTACTAACGTTTATTCCTTTGTTCGTGTGTTTATATTACAAAGCCTATTTTAAAAGTTCTTTCAATCTGTATACAAAGCTACACTGTTCACAAGTAATACAGTTTTTTCTTAACATTAGTATTTTGCCCTTTCTGATTGGCGGTCTCCAAATCGAAAATATGACCCCTAGCGGAATCTGAACTGAAGTAGAATATGTAGGCAAGCAAGAGCGAAACCAGGATCAATGTTGAAAGCGGAATCGAGTGTAGGATTATGCCCATGCATGTCTTTTTCCCTTTTATTTCCGATGAAGATATCACCTACCTCCTGCGCATGTATATTTATATACTAGCTTTTGCCCGTAGCTTCGCACGCGTTTATAATAATAAAATGATACATAGGCAGAGTATATATTCTGAATAGTTATCATTTAATCATTATAAACCTATCTTCTATAGATAAGAAAATATGTAATATGTATATATAGTAAAATAATACGAATATTTTATCATACACACAAACATCCAAATATATATATACGCTTTTTAGTCCGTGGCAATGACAAACAAAAAAAAATACTCTTACACTGTAAACTTATTACCAGACCTTACTTTTTTTCAATTAGTTAAAGTTATACATTACAGTTGATGAAATTGTTTACTGATTGGGGTGGATATGAAATACATAAAGTTTTGATATAAGCGTCGTATTTAATTGGTCACGTTAAAGATTAAATATATTTGGTCGGAGAAATATTTTTTTTTGTATTTCATACACAAAATTAAAGATTTTATTTTCATATCTCATCATATTTTAATTACATTTTCTCATAACATATATATATATATATATATATATATATATATATATATATATATAAGTGATGTGTATATGTAAGCCATACATGTAATACGTGCGCACTGCGTCGCGTCGATTTGCTACAGTAAGAATTACACGTAGAAAAATAGCGGTAGTTTTACTGTGTTACTCAATGACCCTTCACTGGCAACGAGGATTACAAGCATAATAATATAAAAATTAAAATGTCGTTTTTAGGAACAACTATATTAATAACGCCTTTATCAGACGACTCATACAGATTATTTTGCAATCCAGCTTACCCGAAGGAAGTGGGTAAACTACAATACGAAGAATTTATTTCACTTCTCGACAAGCATTTCAAGCCTAAGCAGTGTACGTTAGTGGATAAGGTAAAATTTTTTGAAGCAGTATGAAGCCTAGGCTAAAACTTGGGAGACTGGGCAGCACGACGCAAAGGTCTAGTTATCGGCGCTGCTCTGGAAACGAATCTTAGAGACTATTTCGTCCTCGGTTCAGATTCCAAAGGGAATAAATTATTTGAAAAAATTCTTCGATTTTAACCTTCGCCCAAGTATTAGAATTGGCGGAAAAAGCTGCCTGTACCAGAGAAACTACGAGTATTGCAGTAAAGGAAGAGCTTATATTTCGTGCACAAATTGAAAGGAGCGTATGCGGAAGGGGTATTGGAAGTGACCGCATGCCTGCAGTAAGGTCGCAGTCGCATGCGCCTCCCGCACCCTGGACTAGTCCGCGAGCGTAGTAGCAGCCTATTCATATCGAACACATGACGTTATTATAATGGGACTACTAAATTATAGTGGATACGTACAGTAAATGGATCAAATGTTTATAAATGTCCAACGGACCGGCGACTCAAGCATTAATATTGCAATTGAAGCGTGTGTTTTCGATATTCGGTATCCCAAATGTTATTGTTTCAGATAACGATGTTAAGATAAGCTATATAGAGTGAATTTTATACGAGTAACGGAATTAAACAAGTGACATCATACATTATCATGTTATTGGTAATGGGCAAGCCGAAAATTGTGTAAAACTTTGTAAAAAAATGTTAAAATGTATTTTAATGAAAACATACCGCAATACAAAATTAAAAATAAATTATTAGAGTATGCGTTTGATTATACGAAAACCGTACACTGTTCGACTGGTGAAATCCCGACAAAATTAATATTTGAGAACTCGTTTAGATGTAATATTTCCCTGTAAAAAGGAAAATACTTGATTTGGGACATTTCAGTAGTATTAACAAAAAAAAGTTTGAAGTTGGAGATCAAGTGTGGGCCCGGGGGTACAGTGCACGAAAATAAACTTGGGTACGAGACAAGTTGGTTGACATATTAGGTACCAGAATGTATAAAATATTTATTTTTGATCATACTATAGAATGTATATGTCACGTTGGTCAATTGATGAAAAATGTTGCGCATTTGAAATACGAAAACCTTGTGAGAATTAACGAGTGTGGAAGTTCATCCGTCTCGTTTTTGCTTCCCACAACAGTGATGCCAACATATAGGGAAATGATATGCGAGCAACTACACCTCCGGCAACTAACAATGAGAATGAGCAGAAAGAAGAACAAGATAACGATTACATCAAATTATACAGGGAATGCTAAGCAAGAAACTTGAGATTTAATTATTCGTAAACTATAATGATATCGACATATAATGTATATAAGATAAACTTAGGAGTCACCAACCAGTTCATGTTTAACTTCAGTATGCACCAGGTAGCAAGTTCGTTCAGCAGAGATAAAGCTACATACGACGATTCACTGATAATAGCTAAAAAATAATATAAAATACAAAGAACGTCCAGATCTTGTGAGCCTATCTGTTGAGCGAACTATTGAAGTGGCCTGCATAGAACTTGAGCGGCTTATTTCATTAAACGTATACAGACCCCAAACTCATTATATGACGTTTTCGATAAAAATATAGATGCTATTTTGTATAAAATTAGTTATTATAGTAAATATATTGCTGTATGCGGTAATTTTATTATAAGTCTATTAAAAAAATTCTTATATATACACTAAAATTAAATACTTATTCAAATGCCATAATTTACAAAATTTACATCGGAGCCGACTTGGATCATTGGTGCTTTTTCAACTTGCCTTGATTATATATTAACAAATATTAAACTACAGTATAAGTTGGTCATAAATAATTTATCATCTGGTCATTGTGGATAGCTAGTTACGTTTGAATTCAATGCAAAAAAAAAATACAAAAGGTAAAATAAAAATCATACCTGTGACCACTGGTCGTCTTGAGCAGTTCAGAAATAATGTACCAATAAAGTTGTATAATCTAAAATTTTATAACGACTTTAATGAAATGTATGGTTCATTGTTGACTGTGACCAGGTGTGAATATAATAAAGTATTTGGATCGAAAAATGTTAATGTTAAAAATGCCCTATCATTTAACGAATAGGCGACGGCGAGTATTCATACTATCAGGCGTTGATTATACGAACTTTACGAGGAAAGATTGTATAATAATTCGGATATATTTGTCAATTATATAAGAAATGATTTCAAAGTATTTAAGCGTGTATGCGCTGTCGGAAAATCAATATTTTTCTGTAATAAAATAAAAAAAAATACAAATATGATTAAAACTGCTTGAATTATAATCAAGAGAGAAACTGAAATCCACGCAAAACGTCATTTAAAATTTGGAATAAAATAGCCGATAAAATTTTAAATAAAGATATAGACGTACATTTTGCTTTAAAACAATTTTTTTACGAATATTTCAGTTATAACTACCTATATAACTTTCGTCATCTGAATTCTCGCTGAATCTCTATTGAAGCGTAACTTTGGTGATTTTTGCGTTGCATTTGGATTTGCACTTTTCAATTATAATGATATTCTTAAGCCTTTAAATCTATAAAAAAATAGGAAGACTATTAAGTTAAAAATTAAACGACTATTTTCCAACGTGTCATTTTGATCTCGCAAATCCTTTTACAAATGGCTACACGACGCAGGAAAGACCTAAAAAGGGTAAAAGCGAGGCGTAATGATGCGTCGCCTTAATGTGATGAATTCTATTCGAATTACGCGGCCGTGCACGAGCTTAAGGCGGCCGCCTCTGGTGATTCTAGAAGAGAACAGGAGAGTCGAGACTCGCTGGAGGTTTTCACTTTATTCGAGCAAACACTTGACACGTGTAAGCCGACGCTATGCCTCGATGTGCGTGCGAATTTAGAGTGCGTTCGTGTTTGCTCGAAGTCGAGTCAAATAGTCGAGTAATCTTACCGAAATATGACATATACTATATTAGCTGTTTTATTGACAGAAATACATGAAATTGAAATAGCTGTTAGCAAAATGTGATAGTTAATTTTAATAATCTCGTGATAAATTCTTAGAATGAAATAGTACCTGTACCTAAACAAATTAAGTTTTCAACCAATGTATGTTGCCAGTGATGATACAATAATTATGGGAGGTGGTTTCTGAACATTTTAAGAAACAAGTTTCCTTAACATGTTCCCTACGAAACTCATGGGTCTCCAAAGTTGAAGGTCACTAAAAGATTAGCGGAAAATGTTTGATATGTACAGTCAAACTTATTGCTACAATTATAAATCAATGCTCGTATCGACTCACAGGCACGACTAGCATTTAAAATAATTTACAGAAAATATTTAAAGAAAACTATTAATAAAGTACTAAAACTACGAACTAAAAACAGTTTTTGTTTTAGAAATAATATTGTTTGTTTTTGTTACTATCTTGAAAAGTATAGAAAAAAAATGACTATTAGTTCATTGAGTCGCGAACACCCTGGGGGAGATGCTCTATTTATGTGATGAACTGTAAGTTGTTTCTTTATAGGACGACACTCAAAATAATCTGTTAGATTGTGGTGAGAGGAGCGACTTAGAGATTAAGTGCGTCGCCTTCGAACTAAGAAGTACTAGGTTCAATGTTGGCCGAGGGCTAGTCCAGCAATGAGTCTTAATATAACTTACATTATACACACGGTCTGTGCCCTAAAGAGAACGTAAGTAGTAGTACTGGACAGGTAGATGACTTAAGATCTAAATGTCTTCGTTTAGATTGCTGTTTCATCTCAGTTTCGATGTCAGTGACGTCCCGCTCTAGGTTTAATTCCCGGTTTTTGTGGAGACTGGCGTGCACAAAAGCGCAGACTGTCTGCACTTGTACTTATAAATACATATTTATTACATGTACAGACGATGCCATATCAGTGTGACACGTATATTTTGTAGATTATTTATTGTATGTTTATTTTAGACCTGGTTATATGCTATTACTGACTTAACAATGCCCGAAGGAAGATTCTTAGCAGTGCCTTCTTATTTAGTGTGCACAAAATTTCTATTAGGCACAGTGAGCAGTACTAATTTAAAGTTTTTAGGACCCTGTGGCTTACTTAGGCTGCAGCATTTTGCTGAGCTGGTCGCCCTTTCAGCCTTTTGTTATTTTTTTTAATTTCTAAATGTTGAATGTCTTAGTTAAATTAACTTTAAGATAACTTGTGTTCCTTTTTGTTTTTTTTTTTTGAGGACCGTAAAGGTTTATTATTATTATTATAACGCTCTTCTATGCTCGTAAAAATTGTAAAAGTATATATTATACACGTTGTAATGTTTGTTTATTATAAAAATTCGTATACAAAAGGCATAAGTCATAATTTAAACATGTTAATTAATGTGCTAAAGTTGTATTGCTAGTCATTAGAAATATGATACAATGCCTCAAAAAATATGGACGCCAATCGAGCTATTCCTTAAAAAAATATTGTGTTATATTTACGTTAGACAATATATTTTACTTAGACGGAAGTGTATTTTAATTATGTAATTTATATATATATAACAGAATTGAGTGTCTGTTTGTCGGGCTAATTTCCGAAACGACTGAACGGATGGTGATGAAATCTTAGATAATAGTAGATTATCTTCTAGAACACATAAGATAATCTACTATTATGCAAACTTAACTAGAACAAAGAAAGTAGGATCGGGATTGAAATCGGAAATGGTCATTGTTATTTTAATTTAAGTATGTCCAATAGGGCGGGAAACTGCTTTTGAACAACGTACGGCAGTGTATTTACACAGAATTTCTTCGTATGAAAAGCGCGTACCTACTGACTTACTAGTCTTAAAACTTTGTAATCAGAAATATTCATTTCTATTCTAAATAATTGTAATTTTCGGCTTTTAAAAACATCATTGTTTATAAAATTGAACAACTTCCAATGTAGAGGTGAAGAAACGTTCAATTTAGATACGAGACATCAAATTCGATTACCGATCGGACGATGTATTTTATTATATATACTAGGTGTTTTATGTTAGATTATGATAATTGAGTAATCGTTATGTCATTATATCAGGTTGTTATGTCGTTATGGTTTGAAAGTTCTTTTCTGAAAGTACTAGTAGTCCTTTTCTTTCGTTCAACTTTATTAAAAAAAAAAACAAAACCCAGTGGACACCTTAATTAAAGATGACATTACTATATAAACTACATAGCGTTTTCAAAAAGCAAATAGAAAATAAGCAAGTAAAAAAGCTAGGCTTATGAGAGACAAAGCCACGTTCAAAGTTTGAAACAATGCATCTAAAAGTTATACAAATAGAATAATATTTGTTTTGCCAACTGGCGCAAAGGTAAATTGGACTTTGAGAGCTTTTGTTTATGCTTGCATGAATATTTCATGAGTGTTGCAAGGTATTCGCGGACCGGACGCTTATGTGAGAAACTGCCACGTGTACGTGCACACGTGCAGTAGGAACAAAAGTGAATTATGCAAATTCAGTGGTTGGGTGATATTAAAAATTGTACCGTATTGTACTAGATTTTGAACGCCTCACCGCGTTTAGGAATACCCTCATACAATCTTTACTTTTCAGATTGAAATGCTCGAACCTTTAAGCCGTCTACGCTAGTCCAGTGCGTACTGGACAGCGTCTGATCGGCGTCTGACCGCACTGGTCATCACATTGACGAATACGTCCGCGACCGACGACTTCATGTATTTTCTGAGGTAGGCCGCTTGTCTAACTTAAGCTAAAAACTCATCGGTCACTTCGCCCGTTGTCAGTTTCGAACCTAGTACTTATTCGTTCCAGACGCGACATTTAACCGATGAGCGCCCACCGTCCTCGTACAAAATTAGACAAATAGATGTAAAATGTCATTACCGGTTAAATCGATAGCAAAAAATATGTAAAATCGATTGACCGACTGAGATTAGCGCATTTAACGTGATATGCATATTCATAGTGTACTGCACTTTGCACGTCTACAGTGTTCTATAGGTACACTATATATTACGGGGCGATCACATTTTCCATGAAAGAATGAAGTGGTAGTTCGTTAGGTATCAACTAGTAATATTTTCCACCCACGGTACTGAACATGCTAACGGATATGAAGCTGTCATACAACTTTTAAAATTATAATCATGGACATAGACACGGCACCGTCTTATTTTAATTTCTAATCAAATAATTAAATGTTTGTCTCGTGCGGGAATCGAACCCACGACCCCAGCGCAATAAGTAGGGTCGCTATCAACTGCGCCAATCAGGCAGTCAATATTGCTAGGTGCAGGTATTCTGAAAATGAGAGTCGATTAGCCTGAAATCTTAACTGTGATAGTATAGGCGGTGGCGTGGTCTTTTTCAATTATCGAGGTTGGAATCGAAGTTGAAGTTGTAATTTTGAACCTCGGTGGCTCGTGTCACTTGTGATACTTGCTAAGTGAAAAAAAAAAGTGTCTTTGACATTTGTTTTATAGATAAATCATGCATTTTGTAATATATTATTTCGGTTTGGTTTGATTTTTGGTATTCATTATTTATTAGTTATCTTCAGTATGTGCATAAAGTGGCTGCAAGATTTGACCCAACTTACACTTTAATCTATTACCCTTTCATTAAGTTCGGCCTAATTATAGCTGCAATTATCTTAGATTATCGAAATTAAATTCAAAATATGATACTGTTTCGTTTATTTATTATAAAAATCTTTAACCTTTTTAAATTAAAATTAAATGCATTACGTATAGATGACGTTGAGTGTCATCAATGATAATAATTTTCGTACTATTGAAATCAAAAGACTAGAAATTCATAAAGTTGATGGCATAAAGCTGAATAAGGATCTCTGCGGTTTCTTCAGAACTTCAAAGGCAACGAAAATTTCTCAACACAAAGTTTTTGAGAGTCTTTGATATCTTCGACGTTATTAAAGTATATACATCCATTTAGAAATAATTGGATACAAATTTCGTTATACGTCATATTATGATGTTCAGAAAGAGAAAACAAAAACGTATATATTTTAATTATATTGATGGATACATCAGTTTTTAGTCGCCCGTACGCTGAGCCGTGCCCAATCTTTTTATTTTACATCGAAAGGCTCTCCTAAGCTCTGCCCAGGTATACGCTCGCCTAGTGCGGTTTGAGGGTTGCTAAGGGCTGTTGTCGCCAATGCGGTGACAGCATACAGAAATGACGGCTTAATTGTTCGCTTAGGCAAGAAGCGTGTGAAACGACTTGGCGCATTTTAAAAACTCATTTGACTAAAACGCCCGTGTTCATGATTGGCACCTCCAGGCTTGAAGGCAGCGCGGTTAGCAGTTTAGCAGTCACCGCTCAATTTCAATTCACCGATAAAAATTGACGAAGAAAACTATAGTTTTTTCCAAAATCCATTATTCAGTGCGAGATCGCTTTTATCCGACGACTGAAAAATCTTCTCTGCACAGCACTAAATGAAGTTTTATCCCCATTCATATTTCTACTGTCGATCAAAACAACGTTTTAAGACGAAGTTATTTTTCGGTTAACATTTAATTAAACAACAAAGAGTACAGTGTTCACGGAAGCCGCTACAAAACGAAATCTCACTCAATAAAGAATTTAATTCGCGACTCGTAAAAATTTCAACGGCCGCGGGCCGACTACAGCGCGCCCTGTCGGCGGGCGCGCGCCGATTGCGAAAAACCGGGGCGGCCCGAAAACTGGCTCTCCTGCTTAACGATGGCCTGTGCGGATAATTAATAGGGGAGTCTTTAGCGATTCGATAATAAATTGTTGAGTGATGCAATAACAAATTGTTAAGCGAAGGAATAATGTATTGATAAGCGACACAGTAACAAATTGTTGAGTTATGCAATAATTAAGTTATTTGCAATACTTCTTTATTAGAATCACTAGTTGTGCCTTTTTTCCAAAATCATCATAACATGTAATAAAAAGTCAAATAGTAAAGGATAAAGTAAAAAAGCGGTTAAAGATTATTATTTTTAAATAATTGTTTTAAGTGAAAAAGTACATTCATTACAATTTTTATTACAAACAAATTTTGATGCACTGCGTTAAAAAAGCGTTTGTGAATTCATCTGATTATACTTGCATTTAGTTTTGTATGACTGAAGTGTACCATTTAAACTTTAAGGACGACAGGTTCAAGATTACTTTAGATCAAAAAGTATATCAAACATCATATTTACGTAAATTACGAGATCAACTCATTAAACGCCAACAGGACAGTGAAACTGGTCTTTCAATAAGATATATAAAGAGGTTTCAAAAATAACTAATACTGTACCAAAAAATATATTAGAAATTCTGACAGATACGTTTTCGATTTAGATATTAATAAAAAAAACTATTTACCAGATAAACGATCACATGTAAAATCTATTATCAAGATCTACACTGAATTTCTTATATACAAATGTAATTAACACAATTATAACACAATAATTAACACAAATTTCTGAAATGCGACCGTGTACAACTTCAGAAATTGGTGATGATATGAATAATATTCAATATAAAGTAAATACATACCACATTAATACTAAGAGCTTGAAGTGTATAAAGGATCTTATCGATAATCTAGTGTATTGTATATGTTTTAGTATATTGTATATTTACTTTACGTAAAGGCATTTTCCCCAAGAATATCAAATTAGCAAAAGTAAATATGATATATAAGTTTGGAAGCAAGTCAGATCCGGGTAATTATCGAGCCATTTCCCAATAATATAAAATATATTCATTAAAATCATGCACCAAAGATTTAGTACTTACCTGATCTCAATACAATATCTTAATTCGAATCAGTATGGATTTCATTCTAAGTCTAACCGCAAACGTCTACCTTGTTACGTCTACGTCCGACCTTGTTACGAATATAAAATACAATATGGACAAAAGACAAATTGCATTAAGTGTCTGATTATAACTATAATCGATTAATAAACTAATAAACGGCTTTCAATAGCGTAAGCCATGAGATATTGTTATGGAAACTGTGTACTATAAGATAACAAATACAGCACTGGATATATGTATGTCATACCTTACCTATAGAGGTTAATAACTCAAATTGGAACCTTTAGAAGCAGTACCCATATAGTTGCTTTTTGTAAAAAGTGCCCACGTATCTGTGGAATACCTCAAGTTTCAATATCAGGCCTTCTACTATTTTTGGTGTACATTACTGATATTTTTGATTTACAGTTTCCAGGGAATATTACTCTCTATGTGGATGATATAAGTGTATTTTAATATGGCTGTAATATTAATGCAATTATCACACAAGTATAGGAAGACATTAACACACTATCACAACGGTCTAACATAATCTATTGACAATGCGTCAAAAACAAATTACATTATTCTTACGAATAGTAAAAAATCTATTCGACCTTTTAACTCTTCGGTAATAAACGAAGAGGCAATTAACATGACTGATAAATTAAAATACTTCGTATTCATTTTAGATAAAGGCCTCACTTGGCATGGATGTAGATCACGTTAAATCTAAAGTCACTCCAAGGTGCGCTACGTAGGGTAGGGAACAATATTTTCTATAAAATCAAATTCAATAGATACAACTCCTTAGTAAAATACTATCTCAAGTATCTTTTGGCTGTCTGGGGTGGTTTCGCGAACAGAAATATACAGGAACTTTAAGTCGTACAGAATAAGGTGATAAAGGCCCTCTTTAAATATAATTTTTGGACACCGACTATTTCTATATATAATACCATTAAGATCATGGTTATTATATAGTTATGTACATATCATACGTGCCTTCTAATCAAAAAATGTATGAATGAGGAAACACATACTAAGTTAAAATCTATAAATGTTTAGCAAGTACGAAAATACAACTTGAGAAGAGCGTCTCACATAAGCACATTACATATAAATCCATACATGGTCGGTGTCTATTACTAGATATATTGTAGTGTTTCTAGCCATATTTTAGTACTTTATGTTTCGGGCTTGCGTCGGCTGCCCGCATAGGCGCCACTGTTTCCTATTTACTCGCCATAGGCAGTTATGGGTGGCGGCGCGCGGGTGTGCACGTTTCTATTTTATTTGTTACTTTAGATTTCAAATTATTATTTTATATAATTTATATTTACTATATTTCTGCATTTTCATTACTTTTATCTCATTTTGATTCAATTTTAGCGTTTTAGCGCCTGCTGTTCAGCAATAATGTAGATCATGTATAATATATAATATCAACCGTGTATAATTTCTATGTCAAATGGATGTAGAGTTTAGAAAATTTTTTAGAGTTTAGGAAAAAACTGATGTTCTTATAGAAATAAAAATTTTCATTACATACAGTCGCAATGATGGTACTACAGGGAAAAAAATTGTATTTGCAATAATGAGTAATGATTTTATCTTCTACAATAAGTCATTCTACAGAGACTTAAATGAAGCATAAACTTTGTTGCAATGAGAGTTGAAGGTGTAAAATATTTTAAATTGTATTTATTAAATATCGTTAGCATTTTAATAATAATTAAAACGTTGATTGTCAGTTCATGTATGATGTTATATAAAACTCAAATCACAGTGTGCTACATCACTTTTGCGTCACCCCGTTTTGCTGCAAAGTGGTGTGTGGATTTATGCAGACGATATCTACATTTAGCGTCAAGTATTGTAGCAGTCAATGGAATTTAATAGGAAGTATTCACGCATGTACTGCAGGAAATACTCTATTACGTTTGAAAACGTCATAATTGTCGCCATGATGTGACGTGGACATTTGCTATAACAAATACTTCGTTACATTCAAATATGTCGTTATATTCAGAACAATTTTTTGCACAAAGTATTTAGAACGTCACAAACTTTTAAGATTTGCGTAGTAAAATTTATTATAACTAAAGAAAAAATAAGTTTTGCGGGAAATCGGGTACATAAGCACAAGAGAGATATGGATAAGAGTGAGAGAAATGATGTATTGAAAACTCTTTAACGGTGTACCAGCGTACCTCCTACTTCATTTGTTTACTATATATATTTCTCATTATTACACATTTCTAACTCGCCTCATATATCTATTTACCAACCTTTTCCGTACGCCAGGAAATCAATTTTTTGAGTCATATGAATATTTTCTTTTTCATGAGAACACTGCGATCTCTATAGGTACAGAGGCTTCGATGTTTACGTCATAATAAATCTGACATCAACATACTATTTCGACATCCGTAGAGACATCAGATAGGAATTATCACGGTTATTCATTCAATTCATTAAATAATCCATATAGAATGACGGCCAGGTAAAATCTGCACAGAGGGCTATAAGTTGCAAAATATTGAAAGCATATCAATTTTGTCCAAAAATAAGGAAAAAATGAATGAGAGTGAAACCAAATACTAAAGTTTTAAAGGAACTAAAGTACAGTTGAATCCAACAAACAGATACAAGGTGAGAGAGTTGACAAGTTTAAAGAATTGGCTTACTTGGTTTATTTTTCACACATAAACATAAAAGACATATCGAAAGTATAGTAAATTAGAAAAATAAAATAAATGAGGAACTTGCTTGCTGTTATGAATGGGAAAAGTATCTCGTGACAAGCGCGATTAATTTGCATAATTAATTTCGGATATCTGTGCTTAGTATGAAAATGAAAGTTGAGTATATTTGGCAAGGGGCGCCTTAGAAATAATAATATTTATAAGTTTTTTTCTTGTGTATGTATTAGTAGGAATTACTTAAAAAAGATAAAAAAATATTTCAGCTGTTCAATTGTATTGAAATAAAAGCTGAAAAATATTCCTTGGATACAGAATGCTTGAACTCAAAATCTTAAAATTAATTTTAGGCTCACTTAAAATGTTTTTAATAAAAATGAATTAAAGAAAACGACATAAGCAAAAAGCGAGTCTGCGCGGGGCAAGCAATAGGGTACATCCTTTTATAGAGCCGATAACTTCTTAGGAAAATAATCTATTATTTCTGTCGCCGTTATCGAGTTAAAGAAGAATAGGTAAATTAGTATGGAAGTGTGTGTGTGTGAAAGTCCTATTTCTATTCTATATCTTTAAGGATATGAAAGAAATAGGGTAGAAGTCGTCTCAGAGGTAGCAACGATTGCTATAGATATAAACTAGAAGACTATACTTTTTCGACCGTGTGCCCGTGAACAAAAGCCGAATAGGGTTTGGTTATTGAAACATCTTGTGAAGATTGGTTCCACGACGGAAAGTCGGACTTTGATGTTATGCATGACGAACACTAAATAAAAAAAAAAGGCGAATAAGGAATAAAAAGATGAAATGAAGCTCGTGAATGAATCCATCGACTTACATTTTTATTTTCTTTAAGCTATTTCAGCTCAATAATTGTGAAACTTATTTTCCTATTCGTTGATTCACAGTAATTCTTGGTAAAACTAAGTGATTTTTATGACACTGGATTCTTAAATCAATCGACTTGATGACGAACAACGGACATTAATTTTTGACAAATGTTCAAAATTTACTTCACCGATTAAAACAAACCTTACAAAAATCAGTTGATTACTAACACCAGCCTAAAAATTTGCTGAGTACCTTTGGATTATGAAAGACTTGGATGCAATTTTATTTTTTGAAAATCGGACTATTAGTGGAATAGATTTTCAATTATAATAAAAACTTTTACTTCTCTAAGGGTGTAGTTAATAATTATCTAATGCCCTTCAATGACTATAAAGAACACCATACGAAATACATACAGATTGATATATCTCAACCGACATAATAGAGATCGACTCCGACGCTCCGCGAACCCCCTCCCCTTTCGTATTTCAATAACGTGCGCACAATAATTTTCCATAGCCCCTTTATTCCCGTCCGCATACACTCCATTTCACTTCAGCGGTACAATACAAATCATATTAACTCGGCCCTAACCCAATCAAGGTGACGTCTCGAGAGCGTTTTGTCCGCCGGCCGCTAAGTTTGGGCGAGTTTCCGCGAATTTCGGCAACAGCCCACTGTCCTCTCTCCGTCTTAATATGATTATGCTCCGAATTGAAGATTAATGAGGCGCGGCGTGCGACGCCTCGTAGGTATATCCGTTGCGGTCTAAAGAATGATCTGACCTACGTCCGCCCGCGGCTCTATTCACGTGGAGGAATTTAGGTTTAATTCTATTCTGTTCTATTAGATTTTAGTTGTGACGTATACCTTCCGACCATTTCTTCATTACAAATTGAGGGATTTGGACCTTAAGTCCTTGACGCTAGCCCAACGCTAGCGCAACAAACAATTTCACAATTTCGACATCGAGACTTTTGATTTCGCTTTAACTTCAACGACATATTATTAGTACAAAAATATTCATAAAAGCAGTCTCATATACGTCATTACTGTAAAATGTTGCTGTTTCCATTAAAAACCTCAATCGATGCATTTTCAATATTTGTTGATTGGTACATTGACACACCCGTTCCCGTATTTGTAATTTTACTGTCTTAATATATTTTAATAAATATTAATATGTAAATAGGAATAATATAGAAAATATTATGCACATGAATTAATGACATATTACAAAACGACCAAATTTTAAAAACCCGAAGCAAAAGAGCTTATATAAAGAACAATATATAGAGATCATCGAAGTAAAAGATGTACCTTTCTGCAAAGATCATACTTGGTCGGTATGTGTGAGCATGTGTTTACCCATTTGTGAAACAGGCGTAAATCTAAAATTAAAAAAAATTAAATGTGTGTCAGCTCCGACGCACAACTGGAGTTTACTCCTTAAGTACGATTGTCTAAACATACGCAAAAAGAGTTTATTTAACTGAAAAATTTCGTTTTGACTAAAAATTTAAGAAAAATGATTATAGATAAAATTTTTTTAGCCTATCTACAATTATTTCATTTTTCATTTTTAGTAAAAAAACAAAGATTTATTATAACTACAATTATTAAAATATTATGGAAAGTATTTTCAATAAATTTTTTTTAACCTATCTACAATTATTTTGTATTTTTAATTTTAAGTAAAAAGACGAAGATTTATTGTAATTAAAATTATAAAAATATTATCAAGAAGTATTTAAAATAAATATTTACATTGTAAAAGAACACTTTAAAACACAAACAAAACAGTGGTGACGATCCGTATTAGAATTGTATAACTGATACACTATATATATATATATCATTTGTAAACGTTGAACAGTATACTTTTATAATATATATAGGTATACACACAATATATGCGTCAGCTGCCTCGCTGCGTTGGCTAAACACAAGTATACAAGTATACACATACACACGATTGAAAAGTGAAAGTTGCGCCAATAAGTTGCGCACCAAAAACGTAACGCGGATTCATCAGTAGATTTTACTCCTCAAATTTTTCTCATACCGGGCGCCTTATATGAAAATCGATTCTTAAGGAGTAAACTCCAATAATGCATCAAAATATCACAAAATTTTGATATTATTCAAGTTATATCAAATAAAAGGATATTATGGAAATATTTTATTAATTTCCTTTCATACCAAAGTTGTATCTATCTAAAAATGTTCGACCCCGCTTTTTGCTTCGAAGTAATAAAGGAACAATTCAATTTGGATCGGAGCCTCTCATATAAGTAGACCTTAATATCCATTGTGGCGCAAAATAGGACATTACAATTTTATATTTTGCATTTACGATAAACCGGAGGTACGGAAGCGGCCTCGTAGCGGAAAATTGACGCGACCCGTCGTGTGTGACGCCCGCGTTTTGGGAGAATCTATAAGGGAATTGTTTTTGCGGACACGCAACGCCCGTGCATGGGCCCCGTGATCGGTGTATTATTTCAGATCGCGAGCGAGACGGGTTCGAATTCGAACCAAGGACTTATTAAAAGATGGAGGATGACAATCTAAACAAAACTATTCAAAACACTAATTCTACTTCTCGTTTCGGATACGATGTCGGTTTGTCTATCCGAATGACCGAGTCAGGACAAAAAAATGGGCTAATGAAGTATTTTTTTTGTAATCGTCATCTCTTGATGCAGGTTTACGCTTATTTTGTCTTTTGCAATGCATCAGTAAGTTAAGCGAAAAGTCGGAAAATGGCAAAACATCGTCTGCCGGGCGATAGGTTTCAGTACTATTACAAGAAATATAGTACGCGTTTTTCAGAATTATTTTTCGTTACAGATTCTCCCCGTCGGTGAACTTTAATTACATTGTAGGCACGGAATTTGTCTTTGCTTATAATATTCTAGTCGGGTCTTCGAAGTGATGAATTTTCAGGTCAGGTCGAAACGCTCTTCTAATATTTTAATTTATGAAAACAAATAGCCGCGTGTCGGCTCGGAAACTGAAAATGAATTTAAAAAGAGGAGTCGCGGAAGCTCTTGAATGTAAAAACATAACGGGTCTGCTTTTTTTAGCGCGAAGCGAGTCGAAGGAGGCTGTTCGAAGATATTAAAAATTTTAATAATCTTTAAAAAATTTTATCGTAATTTTTTCCTAAAAATATCGTAACACTGTTTTTCTCATTCCAAAATAAATTTATATTGTTTCAATTAAAATAGGACCTTTTATATAACTTATCCAATTAAGAACATTAAAAAAATTGTACATTAAATTATTATTTCGGAGTTTGGAGAGCGTAAGTGGTAGTAGAGATGATTTATTTTAAAATGCACTTGGTGGGTGTATTATTATTGAGGATCACTGGTGGCTTTGTTCACGCGTGTAAGCAATACCTATAATTCCAATTTAATACTCATTCTTATTTGCGAGCCTTTTATAATATTTGATAAAATTGCTTGGCTTCGTACAAGTACCATTTAACTTTTACAACATTATTATTAACTTTTACAACATTATTACAGCAAAGGAATTTCTGGACGTACTATGCGATACACCGCAGCGCCGGCCCCAGCTTTGATCAGGCTGGAGCGAGATTTTCGGCGCCCTCAAATCACTGCTCTAATTTTCCATAAATTCTAATACGACTTCATGTCAAGCAAATATTAATTGCTAACATCAAGTATCGTAACACTGTCTTATCTCTTTCCAAAAGCAACGTTAAAATTTAATTTTTTGCTGAAAATTGTCATTTTTGCAATTGGTTTTTTAGCGCCCCTAGTTACATGGCGCCTAGAGCAACCCCTCCACTCGCTCTACCCCTAGGCCGGAGCTGATAAACCGTGTCACACAGACGCAATGTGATACTACCTTCTAAGGACCATTGTCACCGCGCTGGTGACAGGGACTGTCAACGGTCTCTATCCGCGCTGGAAAACGGCAGAGTTAAAAATTCAAGCCCCTTGGAATTGATAGAAAAAAAAAGTGAAATTGATGAAAAAACCTAAAACAACGATTTTACATAAGCACTATACTTTTATTGTCTAAATATCAGAAAATTTGATCAAATTGAACGTTATTATTGTCTTACATAAAAACCTTTTAGTCATTCATATGTTAAATATGCTTAAAAATAAATACACATTACTGTTGATGATGAATTACAATTAAATGTTTAATTTTATTGTCAATAGCAATTAAAGAAATGGCGTCCTACAATATTTCTCCCAAAATGAAATGAAGCAATAAATATTTGATAACCTTCCAGCCCCAAAGGCGAGATTTTAGTTAAGGCCTCCCGGGAGCACACTCCTAAGTCACTTTTGCATATCGGATGAATGTTTGATATTTATTCGAGTTTGCCATCGGATGGTTTTTAGGGACAAAATATAGATCCGGTGATAAGATATATTTATGATTTATCCCTTTCGCTTCTCGTAATTTTCTCCAAACTGTCACATGTCGTACACTTTTGACAGCAAAAGTCATAAAAAAATGATTTGTTGGATTATGAAGATTTTTCATATCAGAGCTCAATCGTTATTAAATATTTATCGTCTCGGTCGTCGATCAGGCAGCTGATAATGATAGTGGTCACCAATGCGGTGACAAAGTCTGAGAACCGCCGACCGACGATACTCTCTCAAGTACAGGGCGAGTGATTCGATTTTATTTAGGTTAAAAAATCAATCACAAATTTACCCATGCTCGAGATCGCACCCGGCAGATAGTTTCTTATTCGTAAACAGTCTCTCAACTAATCTTAACCACGATTGTAATAACGCTACTTCGTGGCCTCGGTTGAACCAAACCATTAGACTCGATAATAGTATTATCCTTAACACAGTAGTATTAGTAGTGGCCTTAACACAGTCACCGGGAAATTATCACAACAAATCAGGTGATTTGTTGTGAAATTCACGTATCACGTACATACGATGCGTCAACTGTTTATGTATTCACTTACCGACAGGCTCGTTTTGACACCTGTTGCTTTTGTATATGTTTGACATAAAATCATTAAATGAAATAAAATAATGAGTTGGTTTCATAGTAATATTGAGAGGCACAAGTATAAGCAAAATATTGTTATGTATTTGTGTAATTAACTTTAAATAAATTTATGATTTTCTATTAATTTGATTACTTAGCGAATCAAATAATATATCGATTAACACTTAAACAATTAAAATATAACAACTATAAGTAGATAAATGTAATTATGTTTTCACATTATTTGTTTACAATACTATTCTCGTGTCACGATTTTAATACTAGACTCGATGAAAACAAAGGCAAAAGAGGTCTACCATTTCGTGTATATTTATTAAGCATTTATGTATTTCTTTCTAGCAGAATCCAAATTAGTTTACTCATTTTTAATAAATGGGGTGTCGTTAATTCTCCATGAACTCTAAAAAGCGTCCATGCTACACCATAAAGTATTCATAAAAAAATATCTGATTTAGTAACAATTTAAGTTAAAAATTAACACAAATTAAATTTAACTTTATGTGCCGACGTAGCTTGATGTATAATGTAGTACTTGGGCATGTTAAGAAACGGTTTTAAGTGTTATTATAGTATTTAGTTTTTTATTGAAAAATACTTTCAAGCGACATGTGTAAGCCTAGCATGTATTAAGTAAATCCATAAAGTGAATGTAGATACCTTTTTAATCTGACAATTACAACGTGTAATCTATAACAAAAAAATAATCGTCTTTGTGATCATTGACCTCAGGGGCAATCAAAAACAGTCAAACAGAACCACAGCTACAAATTTGAAATCTCATTAATTATGTATGAAATAAGATATCATTTATCAACCAATGGACCCTGAATTGAGTCTCTGTCTCTCTATCGACTCTGATGTTATTTCCCGATCTCATTCTCGGTCCCTATCAATCATTATATCTGTCATGTGCAGTATTTTTTTATACTAGTTCGCATTCGTAATTACGTTGTTCACTGATATGAGTGCAACAAATACTGTAGTGTTTGTTAAGTATTTAATTAGTCACACGGGAGTAAATGTGTACCTAAGTCGTCGCAACTCGAAACACACGATTGTTTATTACGTGACATTAATGCAATGACTAGAGTAGATAAAGGTATGTTGCGGTAGTTTGGCCGTCTGGAAACAATGAATGTAAGAAGGCCGACAAAAGAAATCTACAGAGCGAATGTGTGATGGAAGGATCGGCAGGGATTGCCGTAGAAAATCCTATGTCGACCAAATTGGTGGAATATTAAGAAAAAAAGGTCGAAATTCTAAGTATTCGAAACTGATGAGCTCTCATGAAACGATTGATGGATGTCAGTGAAGTAAATGACTCATGCAAAGATCGCACCATGTGGTTTGTAGTCTCTTCCTACCCTTCTGGGTAATAGGCATGTGTTCATAATAATATAAAAATTACAATACTAATATTATACAATCAAGGTGAATTATATAATATTAGTAATTGTTCTATGTTCAGTACCTTCCATGGCACTAAAAACTGAAACACAAGCAAACTTTCTTTAGTTTTCATGTTTTCTAGTAATCTTCATGCATAATTAAATGTTTTTCCAACCATCGTAAGCAGTATATACATAAATCACATTAAATACTTTATTAATTTTATACCCCATTATTTTTTAATTTTTGCACGTCAAATCAAAACTCACCTCTACTTTTAGTCCTACGCTTTTATTATTATTTATAAAGCACGAAAGGCGCAAAATACAATCATATAAAAAGGTTCCGTTTCCGCTGTACCATTTAATATTAAAGAGGAAATGGATAACATTTTTTTTCCAAAGAAAGGTTAGAAATACGTCTTTCGAGATGTCAATAAATCGAGCGTCTGTATCGAGTTAGTCGAATCGTTTATTGATGAAATACACTCCATGCACACTTAACAAAGTGTCACTTTCGAATGAAAATTTTATTGTGAGTGAAAGTGGGAAAGGTGCTATTTTCCTTTTCTTAATCACAGATAAACAATTCGGAGTTTAGTATTTGAAATACTGGAACTGGAATTACTAAAATATTTAATATTTAATTTGTTCTCATTAATGAGTATTGGACTCATACGACCTCGCCCTTACTACGGAAAATGTATTATTTAAATAAACTACAAAAGAAGTCGTGACTACTGTTGGTAAATGTGGAAAATAAAATTTGAGCAAACAATATCTATGTTTGTAGCACGTTTCTAACTGTTCACTTTATTGAAGTAAATACCTTGTTACTACGCGTGCTCAGTTTTCGTTGAAGGTTGTACATTTCATAATACGTATCTAAGTAAAGTTTTTTGGTTATCTTAAATATTTTTAATATTTTAAATTGTAACAATAGCATGTTTGCCCGGAGTGTCGATAAATGTGAAAACTAGACTAGTGCTAACGATTTTAATTCACAAATTACCAAATTTCATATCTTGCTACTAAAATTAATTTGAAAATCTAAAAAGAAGTAATGCCACTTCATAGTTTTAAGTATTCGCTACTATACCCACTGGCTGGCTATTTTTAAATTCTCTGGTCATTTTAATATTTGTATTTGTATTTACTATTCTTACAATTTTACTGATTTCTTACAATTTTACTGCAATTATTTTATGTCTTTAATGTTTCTCAATCGAAATATTTTTATCGTAGTTTGAAAATCTCACCAAAATTAATATTTAGCAAAATAATTTTTAGAACTTTTAATTTTTTTTCATATTACTCGGGAAATTACTTGGTAATAAGATAGCATTTTTTCTGTTTTGGTAGGTGTTGCGCAGACATTCTAAAAGCGCAAAGCAATGTCCTTTAAAATCATGCGTCTATTAAATTAAAATAGTGATATTTCATTTTCTGAAGAAGAAAATGACAATTTTTAAGCCATTTCAAAATTTGGTACGTAATGAACCAAATTTACGTACTTTCTACTAAAATTCAAATTAGTAGAATTACATTACATCTGTTTATACTGAATGGGATTAACATTAACTTTAATTAACATTAATTAATTAAATTAACTCATCCTCTTTTTCTTCGAGGAATTACGTTTTGAATTTAAAATACATTTTACATTTCAATTAAAGAATCAAAACAATTATTTTTCATTACTCGCGTGAAATATATTACTAACTCATTACAAAGTTACAATATTTGAAAGCATTACCTATATTTAAAGTATAATGGAGACATGTTGCGAAACTTTCAATGTTTTAAATAGATACAGATTGTTTTAGTATTATGATGGATGTATTAGGTACGTACGTAATGCATTTGGTACTGAGGTAAATTGATGTCAAATGAAAATCACAGACACAATAATACTGATCCATAAATAAATAAAATCCACCAATTTTTATTGGCAAACTCTGTCAATTTTACATAATTTTCAAGTTTATCCTATGGCCATCCTAAAATTGAATTTGACCAACTGTCTTTCATCTCGGTTCTTGAAATCGTTTGTCTATTTATAAAAGAAGAGAAAATAGTTGTTCTGTGATATCAGTACGCACAATCTACAAAAAAACATCTAATTCTTTGAATCGTGTTTTATAAGCAAGTAGATCAACTCAAAGTCCCCACTACTGAAGCAAGACGTGAACAATATTAAAGCTCTTTGATTATAGTCGCATAAAGACCATTTATTGGGGATAAAAGTCACTATTCCGTTAACAATAACTTATTTCGTCTACTATTAACGCTTACAAAACGCTCAGAACATCTCTAAATCACAATATAATTGAATCTCATTCCAATGATTGTATTTTCCGAGACTGAGTTACGACGCGGCGTCCTAATAAAATTATCACGTTCAAGCCGCTGTAGTATGTGTACCCCTATTCGTGTAGTGTGTGATATCGTTTTATTAATTTATATATTGTTATGTGATATTTGTACCACAAAAAACCTTTAAAAATTGATATTTAGTTTCAGAGAAACAACGGATTATAATCTATATACCCAATTTTCTTACCGTATTTTCTCAATGTTAATTGACCTCCGTCAACTAACGACGTCTTCTGTTATCTTCATTTGGTCTTCTGTCCATGAAGCGTTAAGGTAGTGCAGGACGTGGTAACGCATCCATAAATTAAAACATTCCAAATTTTGATTTATCTTTAATCTCATCAGGGAGGTTGTTCTGATTATAAAAGTATGAAATACCAAACGTTGTTAGTAAAATAGGGTGGATGTTGGGTGTGTTCTTATTCATTATTTGACAACTTTGAAGTAAAAACATAAACTAATTCTTAATATGAATTTTTAAAGATGCTCAAAAACAACAAAAGCAAAGCATTTAAAAAGTAAAAATAATGATCTTCTTTTGAAAATGAATATTTTAAGCAAAACTTTAAAAAGCTATTTTTTCCGTGCAAATTTTTATCGTAACAAGCAATAAAATTTAAAAAATACCTTAATTTTAACTATTTTTGAAATATCCGTTTCCAAAAATTCGCTCAAGATTTTTCTCGATCGACCATTATTTTTTTTTAAGTTGCTCCTTGTAAAGGAGTCTTAAAACATATTTGTATACGTTAACATATTTCCATAAAACACTCAATAAAAAAACATTTTTTTGTGCCAACACATTATGCTTGTTTAAATGAGGAACATTAAAACAAACCGCAATTACTATTTTTTTTTTTGAGTTATTAAACTGCTTTGAGTAAAACAGGTCCCTACCTTCAATATTATATATTTACAAGTAAATTATGGTATCTTAATTAGCTAAAATTTTTAAACGTAGAAATATGTAAAAATTGAGATTTAGTCAAATGATTAAAAGTATGCATTAAAAGTAATACCTTTACATATAAAAATTCAGCCTCCATACGTAGGCGCAAAACTCGAAAAGTGGTTAATTAATTTATTTTGACGTGACGTTGTATTTGAATTTATGCGTGGTTTTTTATCCATCGCCTAGCATTTTTATCCGTCGTTTTGTCCCAGTACTTTTTTCAACTTCTATTTTTCTACAGATTTTATAAGAAATTCTATAGAAATTCTAAGAATTTGTTCATTAATAGAAAAATAAGTTATTTCCGAGTAAAGTATTATATATTTTATTTTATAATAGCATTTGCTTTGGCTTTCTTTGAATTGAAAGCGGATCGAGGAGCAGAATCCAGGACCAGGACCAAAATTGAAAACGGGACTGAGACTAAAATCGAATGTCAGAAAACTTCATTATGTGGAATACGTTATATATTCAAGCGGTTGAAACCGGGGGCGAAAAGCAAATAGTTTATTATGTTTGACTGATTAAACAACCATTAACATTATAATGTACTTTCATTTTAAATAAGATTTTTTGAAATGAAGTAGATTATTTCTCTTTCTTTGGTATTTTGGTATATTTGAGTCTGCTCTGCCATTTTATTTAATTAATAAAAATCAGGCTTAAACTGAAATAAATAAACGTTTTAATTATGGGAAAGCCGTTAAAGATAAAAGTCACAAAATCGTTGCTAAAATAAATATTATTTCCCATATGAATATACAATGTTTTCTGAGGAATCACTGTTGTCAAATTTAGTACAGGAAACTAAACAAATAAATTATCGACATGATACGACAGTTGCGTTTCTTATTCATAGTAGACATATCTCTATGAAGATGAAGTATTTACACGAGAATAGTTCCCTTTGTGAGAGTTAAACAATAAATCTCGCGCGGCAGACAATGAATGTATTCTACAATGATAAATAGAGGGATACGGCACAGCAGTAAACTTGTTGAAAACTTAGAATTGTTGTGATTTACGGCACTAAAATTCATATAATAAAAAAGAAGTGTACTACAAAAACCAAACTAAAACTACAAAAATTGTTACTCACAGAAAGTAAAGTGGTGATTTAGAAATTTAAAAGTTGCTTTAAAACCGATTAGTACCTACTGGGTTCAATTCTGACCACTAAAAAATTAACCAGTTGACTAATTAGAGCACTCAATCTTTGCTGGGTCAACTTGAAGAGATTGATGTTCAAGTTTTTCAATCTAAGAACATTGTGAGAGGATATGACTCGGCAGTAGCGAACTTGACACTAACAAAAACAATACAAGTTTTCAAAGTTATGTTTAATACATAAATATATATCCACGCTTGCGACGCCGTGCGCAACAGCTGGTAAATAAATACAATCTGACTACATATTTATGATATGATTATAAAATGAATTTATATAGTAACGTATATTTTTAACCGACTTCAAAGAAAAGGAGTAGTTTCCTGATTCAGTAGCATTTTTTTAAATATTTATCACTACAGAACTCCATCATTTATAAACTACTTAGGAGGGTTTTTTTTAAAAGATGTTCTACCAGATTGATCCGATTTTTTTAAAAACCCGTGAGAAATAAGGCAAATCCTAAAATCTTGTAAACACACGTATAACAACTTTATTATTAAAAACACGTTAAGTATTTGCATTTAGAAAATGATATTTAGTGACGCGGAACTGATGAAGAAGAACACAAATGACAACCGAAATTCGTTAGTGATAATTTTTTCACGGGTGGCGATAAGACATCTCGATTAAGGCAGTCAAGGGATTACGACAAAGCGAATTTAAATAAATGGTTCTGACAAAAGGTGGTATGGGATTGATTTGACAACGATAACGTAGGATAGGCACCATAACTCCATAATTAAACGACGTATACCAGCCGTGTTTGAGCTTATTGAAATTGTCAGGAGATGCACTCTAGCTATAAATTATTTTAGTTATTGCAACAATCCGCGTTTAAATTGAGTTATTTCAGTTTATTATTATATGCGGCCTTGATAGTTGGAAGACAGATTTCGTAATCTCGTTATTCCTTTCAACGATCTATTATTGTATGCTCAATTCTGTAATAGATAAAACCGCCAAACCTCTACAATCTATAATCTAACCAAATCACATACATACATTAGCACCGAATCGAAAAGCAATAATTAAGTATTTTAAGCTTGTTGAAGATTTTTTTTTAATTTTTTTGAAAAGTTATTATATTTATATATAATTGAGAAATATGAATAAATTCTCACAAAAGCCGATGCTTCACATCATTTTATCATTTTATGTTACAGTAATTCTTTGTATTAGTAATTTTTCAGTCTCTCAATCTGTTGATCAACAAAAAGTACTGAACGAATTCCATATAGCAAGCAACACATAAAAATGGATCTCATATTTTTACGTGTTAAGCTCCAAACGAAATGAGATTTCAATACACAAATGGTGAAAGTATCTTTAGGTTTTTATAAAAACCCCTGCTTCCAGGAATTCCAAACGTCAGCTCCGCGTTTTTTAAATATATTCGACTAATGTAGCGAGAGAGATTATTCTTAATATGACATTATTTATGATAAGCAACTGAATGCGAGCAAAATTTTCTTTTCGGTTATATAAATATTATTTTTTGTTGTTCGCAATTATAATAGTGTTTAAACTAAAGAATTATTATATATTTTTTTTATCTTAGTTACGGCATGTAGTTGATACTAGCTTTCTCCCGCAGTTCTATAGTCCTTACATGTTGTACTGCGGCGACTTGCATTAACGTATGCAATTAATAAACGGATGTTTATTCATTGCATACGTATATCTTTTACGTTACATTTTGGTTTTGGCGCGCTCCAAGTAGAAAAAACAAAATATGACCCCGATCACCGATCGGCCATATTATCGGTACTTGGAATATTGAATTAAACAACGACAGCGACAGAACTATTCTCATTCTTTTAGTTCTCAAATATCTGCCCAATTACATTAAATTCTACGAATAAACTCTCTCGCTGCTTTTGCTTTTGGGAATTAAATAACATTGCCTTATATTTAAAATTTAATTTATAAACACAGTCAAAGTTCGCGGGACTCGGCGCGGAGGCCAGACGACTTGCGTGCAGTCTATCTACTACAATATATATACATACACATACACTACACATACATATACATTTACATTTTAGAGTTTAAAGTGAAGGAGAGTAAGTATAGCTCTTACGAAGGCCGTAAACTCAATTATAGTAAACGATTCGTTTAGAGTAGGGTTTCTCAAAGTAGAGTGCGTGAACCCCTAGGGATTGCCAATTGATCATAATGGATTTGTGACAAGATTTACCTAACGCCAACCCGATAGCTCGCATGATGGCAACCGTGTGAATGCGGCGACTCAAAAATGTATAAAGAACTACAACGGGAATTTTCAGGGATGGCATCTACAGTTAACAGTATTTTTTTTTTATTTCCATATATTTGAAGGGAATATAATAAATATAACAAAAGAATAGAGATGTGTCTATAGGTATAGTATCTACCTAAAGCTGTATAAAGTACCTAATGGAGCGTACTTTAAACAGCGAGAAAAAATATTAGTACTTAGCTGGATGTTGGGATCGTAAAAGCTAGGCCCCGCGTGCGCAAACTGCAACGTTTGAGTGATTCCAGCTTTATGGGGCTGTTTCTGTAGTAAAAATTTAAAAGGGAAACACTTATCTGTTTCAAGAACGAGTGTATACGAAATCTCAAACGGAAGCTAGTATGTGTTAGGTTTTAATTACTGCTGAGGCACACCCTCCTATAATCTTATTATTTCAGATTGAAGAGCATCAAATTTAAGTCCACCGATTTTGAAAGAAAGAAAGAAACACATTTGTTTAGTTTTCAGTCAGCTAACGGCTGTTATCACCAATAAGATGACAGCGTCCGGATTTCTAAAGGTAGTTAGAGGCGGGTAGGAAGAGCAATATAAGTACGTAAACAATAAAACAATGTATTCTGGAAATATCGTTAAATGTAAATTCTTTTGGGAGAAATGCGTGAAATATCTCTTATTAGCCCACAAAAAATTGAATGGAATAAAAAACAAAAAAATAATAACCACCACAAACGAAAAAGAAACTCTGGAATCGATGTTTTAACGTGTTTATTATAAAAGAAAACCAGTAAATAAATGTAGAGTAAAATAAATAAAAACGCGTCTAATATATTGCACTCGAGAGAGGCATCCGCAGCATACATACTTCCAAACCCACCAACCCAACACCAAGGACTAGACGACGGGCGTGACGGCATAAGAAATCATCATGTCGTTTGCTATCGACACAGGAGTCTTATCCGTAAGGCGCGCCAATAGATGTTTCACATTAAAAAGTGATTGGTCGCCGATAAAAGTCAGTGGTCTTCATCATCCTCTCATCACCGTCCTCTTCGATTCGAATATCTCTTGTTGCAAATCTAGCATGTAAACTTTTGAGTCACTGTTGCCCCATTTTAAAATACCTAACAGTACTTTAAAACAGAAAATTAATAATCCCATATCGGCCCTACGGCTCGGTCAGCCGGACGGCCCCGGCCATCGGTTTATGCAAACATCGCATTGTTTCAGTGCCGATATCGACTTTTACATATTCATAAAGCATATCGTTAGTCGTAAAATTCCGTATCGCTCGGCTGGCGTGCGCGCTTCTCTCGAAAAGCGACCGCGGCCTTGTTTCCGTGTGATTTTCGTAGCTGTTATTCAAGTCATTTACGGTCGTAATAGCGTGTAAATGTGGATCACGTGCCGCGGATACGAACGCGTCTTGTTGTCGAGTGTCGCTTTGCACCTGCCGCCGTACAAGGTGGTCGTTGTGTACTGTTACGATCTCTGCGCATGCAGATCCTTTATCATTGCATGAAGCTTAATCCACTACAGGGTATATAGATTAGTACTTATTTGTAAATATTATCGGGATTTTTATTCTAAACGTAGCTTTATAATTCTTTCAAAGTGGTTTTGATTATTTTCCATAAAAAAAAATGAAGATTAAAATTTAGATTTACTATTTTTATTGTCATTAAAAATAAAGTGGATTGAAATATTGAAAAACAGAATTAATTAATAGGTAAGTTCAAGAGTAAGTCATCAAGAGTGTACTTAATATAAACTGAAAGCCGAAATATGAAAAACAGGGAAAACATTAAAATTTATTACTTAAAATTGTCTATTCCATGAACGTTGATGGTTATTCTGCTCATGAAACTTTGTGTCTGACGGTTAATAAATAAATCTTAGACTGTACTCAAAAAATCATTATCGTTAGTGTATTATTATATAGTAATGGCGATCGCTGAAGTAATGCTCACAATAGTTCATTGCGAAAACGTATATACACTACTTTTTGACTATTTAATAAATACACATAGCATACGTATTACTTGGCACTTAAAGAAATAATGCTGTTATATTAATTGTTACTAAATTAATCCGTGGACTGTTTAAATATCGTCGTTAACCATATCGTGGTACTATCGTGGACTCATCTTTTTTTTTGTTTTATTACGGTACCGTTTTGATTGCGCTTCCTATACCGCTATCAGTCGTAACCTTCGGTTGCGGTTGACATTCCAATATCGGCTTTAGTTTTTATTTCGATTGCGGTCAACGTTTGGAATCTTATCCAAAGCGCGCGTTAGATTGTAGATCATAAAACCATGTAAACACAATCTACACATTTTCGAATTTTCTTTGTAACATAAAAGCAGGTATTGCTACATATATACAAAGGTTTAATATATAGTATTATAAAATGGGAATGAATAGTAACATATTTAACGGTTTTTGTATCAAATATAATCTAAGAGAGTGCGCAGACGGCTAACATACGTTACATCATGTTGCGTAACTTATACCAAAACTAAGACCAGGGAACATTCTATGAACCGAAAAAAAGTCATTTAAGTGGTACATGAGTGTTAACAAATGGACATACAAATTGACGTTGCGTTTCATAGTACTTTGTAAAAGTATTTAACACTGATGGAAATCTAATTCTACTTATAATTCTTCTTAGAGTATTATAAAACTTTTATAAATTTCAAATAGTAATAATCTCCTTTGAAATATGGATTTTCGTTTTAAGTTTCTGGTGAATATACTATTAATTCTATTTAGTAAGAAAGTATTCTGAAGTTTTCAAACAAAAAATATTAATAAACATAGATTCATACAACTATTATAAATACAAACAATACAAGCTTAAGTCGATATATTTTTTTATGTCTAAAACAATTATTTGAAAAACCAATTCTCATCCCATTTTAATAAAACATTGTTTTACAATATAATAGCGAAATAGCCTAAGGAAATTACCAACTTGGTATCATTTCGACGCCTGGTGCACTTTGCTGATTACAAATTTTCTACACTACTGGCTTACATTGAATTGTTCCCAATTTACATACCATTGGGTACTTGGAGGGGTACTGTCTTTAACTGACTACAGCGTAGCAAAAAAAGGGATACATTAAATGATAATAATGAGAAAGTATAATGAATGTACCTTATGTATTTATGTGCGTGTGGGTATTTATGGAATATTCATTATTAGTCCGAAAACTACAGAACTGATTATAATAAATAAATTGAAAATTATTTTAGTGGAAACGGGAAAGAGTAGCGATACATTTGTATATAAATATGAGTACATAAAAATATGATAACGTAAAAAAAAACACTACATATACTTATGTACACACGTACGAAGTTACACTTATGTAAATATTAAAACTGGTCAAGAGCATGTCGGATCATGCTCATTATAGGCTTCCCAAGCCATTATTACAAAGAAATGCACTACAGATTAAAAAAGTACGTTGTTACACTTTTTCCATGTTTCCCGTACGGAATAATTGTAACCACTTTAGTCACATATAACTAGAAAAATAAGTAGGTATGTCGACTATTACATTAAACTAGTGTTAACTAAAGTGCAACAGCAAAAGAGCGTATCTTCATAGGACTTACGTCATTTGATGAGAAGCGCAGTTTTTCAGCAAAAACTCAAAAACGATATATTCAATCATGTTCAAAACAATTTTCATTAAAAGTATTTATTAAGCGTAACCCATGTAACTTTTTTTTATATTTTTTTGAATTACGGTTTAGAAAATGAAGGGGGCTACACAATTTCTGTTACTTTCGGAACGATTATTTCCGAAATTATTGACGTAATCAGAAAAAATACTGGAAAACCTTAGATTATTTTAAAAGAACTGTCTAAATATGTACCACGCGTTGATATTTGCTGAAAACAATTTTTTCAGCTTCTATTACATGTATAGATAGCCCTCCTAGAAATATATAGTTTTCTTACTTAACTACCAAACTAAATAGTGGCTTATACAAAACACTTAACCTATAAATTTCACCAATATAGTTTTGTAGTTTTTGAATGAAATGCCTATAACATACGGACGGACGGACGGACGGACATGACGAATCTATAAGGGTTCCCTTTTTTTTCATTTTCGCTCGGAACCCTTAAAATTTTCTCGTACTTTGGTAGACTTTGTCTAATTCAAGGTACTCTAAAAAACACAATTGAAAATTGAAAAATTTTCACTTACAAATTTTACCAAAAATTTATCTTATTTATATATTTTTTTCTGCATCGTAAATAAATATGAATATAATTTTATTCATAACAAAAATAATACATAAATATACCCGTATACCTTGATATACAATTTATACAGTAAAAGAATAAATATGCGCTACAATATAAATATTTATTTTATTAAGTCTTAATATCTATTTACGATATTATGTTTACAACACGTAACACGTGTATTGACGAGTAACTCGCTCGAGACTAACTTCATGGTGCTTTACATCGACGTGCGCAACTTCCGTAACTTATTTAACCCTTAACCACTTAACGTCGGTCACAGTGACTCCATTCGATATATTTTTTCAAATATTTCCGTTACTACGCGTGCCACAAGCCTGTGACTCAGTGTACTTTTTCCCCTCCCTCTCCAGTTTGCGCTCCGCTCCCGACCAAGCAACACGTGCGGGCAGTGAAAAGATTCAGGTAAATAAATTTCGTATGCGGTCATGGTGACCGACGTTAGGTTATTACGTTACTTTTAGTGTTAACATTTTCTTGTTGTTTTTTAGATTTATCATGTCTCAACGTGATCAAAATATAAGTAGATGGTTAGAAGAGTGTGACTCAGATTCCGAGGATCAAAGGGACGTGCCGGAAATACCAAATGAAGATTGCAGTGACGTTGAAGATGTACCTGTAGACCACGTCATTGATGGTGAGTGTCAATCAGACTCTGATATTGATGTTGACGAGTTAAATGAAGACGTCAATAATCTGCCAGTTGATGATGATGATCTGCCAGTTGATGATGATGCATCTTCCGATGATGATGTTCCATTGGCAAGGTACCGGAACTACTTTGGAAAAAATCGGTTCCGTTGGTCGTCTCAAGCTCCAGTTTCGAGATCAAGGACTTTGTAACACAACATCGTTTGTCAACCGCCAGGATTGAAAAGGAACTTTAGATATGTTTTGAACAGAAATACAGTACCAATCGATATATGGCAGTTATTTTTCACTGATGATAGTAATTGTTAAGCATACAAACGAAAAATTAGAAAGATAAGACCTAACTATCGAATTCAGACATGTATTCAAGACCTCGATGTAGTGGAACTAAAGGCTTTTATCGGTATGTTGTACTATACCGCAATTTTCAAAGAAAACACACACATTACATGTTTACAGCACAGATGGCAGGAAGAGATTTATCGTTGTACAATGAGCAAGAACAGGTTTGAAACATTGCTAAATTGCCTTCGATTTGATGTTGCGAGCACCAGAGATGAACGCCGTAGCACTGATAAAGCTGCACCTATATCTGAGCTGTTTGATAAGCTGATACAAAACTGCAAAGAAGTTTGTTCAATTGGCAGTTACTTGTATTTGGGTTTCCGTGGGAGGTGCAGCTTTAAAATGTACCGAAAAACCAATAAATATGGGTTGAAAATTATGGGCTGACTGACGCCAAAAATGGATACCTTGCTGATGGCTACTTATACTTAGGAAAGACTCGGATAGCCAAGGCTTGCCCGTTGAATACCAAAGACTGAACAAACCGCAAGCAGTTTTGCGATTGATTTCATCGATAGAAGGAACCCACAGAAATGTCACTGTTGACAATTGGTTTACTTCAGTGGAGCTTATGAACATTCTAAAGCAAAACAGCTGACACTTGTGGGTACCCTAAAAATAAAAGGAAGTACCTCCTCAATTTTTGCCTAGCCGTCATCGGGAAGTTGGCTCTTCGATTTTTGGATTCACGTCTGATGCAACATTGGTATCTTATGTACCAAAGCATAACAAAGCCGTGCTTGTTCTCTCCAGCATGCATCACGCGCCAACGATCGATCCACAAAAACAAAAGCCAGAAATGATAACTTTCTATAATAGCACCAAAGGTGGCGTCGACACATTAGATCAGAAATGTGCCATTTACCTAACTTCTCGACGCACACAGCGCTGGCCAATGGTGGTCTTCTACAGAATGCTGGATGTATCTGCAGCAAATGCATACATCATCAGCAGCATGAACCAATCTCAGAAAAAGGTGTTCAGACTGAATTTCATGAAACGACTGGCTGAAGATCTTATCGAACCCCATTTAAGACGTCGAGTAAACCAGTTTGGATTGCAAAGAGAACTTCAAAATGCTATTCGCCGGGTTCTCAAAATAGATGAACAGCCAAGCACATCTTCGGCAGGCAGTTCTGACAAATTAGAATCACGAAAAACTTGCTCAACGTGTGACCCAAAGAAGAAACGTAAAACATTCCATTTGTGTTTTCAGTGCAAAAATCCAATTTGCGTTGAGTGTTCTCAAAAAATATGTGTGGACTGCCGCGAAAAATTGTAAATGTTAGGGAGCTGTAATTTTTTCATGATTGTGATTTAATTGTGCCAATGATAGTTTTGTATAAGAGATTATATGTTTAAGTTACTAAAATAATTAAAAATTAAGAAGTCTCATTGATTGTTATTGCTTAGATCTCAGCTTAATTAAAAACCTATAATTTGTTAAAATATTTGTAAGTCAACTTTTATTAACGATAGTAAAAGTAAAAGTGTTAATTTGAAAAGTTTATTAAAACAATTTGAAATAAAAACAATTGAAAAACATGATGTAGTTTTGATTTACAGCAATTTTTGCGCTTTTTACCATTATAATAATACTTAAACGCAAGCGGTCACCATGACTGACGTTAGGTGGATGTGTTACTAGAATACACGTTAGGTGGCTAAGGGTTAAATACATTCTGATCTTTTCACTCTAAACGCGCCTAAATAGATAAGTATAACTTCAAAAATTTGGTCACTCTCCGAATTAGATATTCGGTAATTATTCAAATAACGGAACACATATATGTTTGTGTGTTTAGAATATTATTATTATAAACTCATGCCTATCTCCGAGAAGGGTGGGGAGAGACAACTGAGTTGCTTCACTGACATCCAAAAATCTTTTCATGCAAGCTCGTCAATTTAGAGTGCTTAAAATTTGACCCTTTTTAAATATGCCATTAATTTAATCTGCATAGAATTTTCTAGGATAACTTTTGCCGACCGTTCCAACACGCATGTTCGCCGTATCAATTTGTTTTGTCAGTCTACTTGCATTCATGCTTTCCAAATAGCCAAACCACTGCAACATACCTTTACCTACTCTATTAACTATATTTTCCTTTAAACCACACAGTTCACTGATATCGCTGTCATCTATCTTTATCTGCACTGCATTGATTCTACTTTCATTTTTCTTCTGCCATATTCAACTTTCACTAGCGTACATAAGAATAGGGATTATGTATAGCCAAACGCGGTTTCCCTAAGACACTTTTAATATTCATAATAGCAAGCAAGGTCAATTCATTTTATTTTCCGCTTTCAATGTCTTTTTCATGTTTACCGTCATTTGTATACAATTTAACCAAGTACACAAAACTCTTTCACTTGATCGACTCTCTCGTCTTCTATACATATGTCGCTTTAACATTTACTTTCATAGCTAATTTCTTAACAAAATCATTCTTTTTACTTACTATCTCTTGCAACTCGTTTACCGATTGCACAAATATTACTTAACTATTGGCGAACAAGAGGCATTTGACAGACAGATCTTCCATTCTTTATCCACCCTCATACTCTTTCAAACCATTCAGACAGCTATCCATGAATAGGTTGAACAACCAGCTACACATCCTTTTCTGATACACCTGCGGATGTCGAACCAGTCAAACCAGGCATCGGAGCCTCTATACAGAGATTTTAGTGTCCGTTTTAATCCGCTATCTACTGTATTATGTGAATTATTAATTCGCGGAAATTCATGACAGACGTTTGCAACGAAGTTAATGCATGTTGCAGCCAAGCGTTCGCTATCTATATCATGCATGGATAGGTTTCTCTATAAATTATTTATATCTACTCTATCATAAACTTTTTCGAGATTTACAAAAGCATCGAAGACCTTCCTTTGGCCAAAAACTATTCTGTAATGTTACGCAGAGAATAAACTTTGCTCCGAGCATCCCGTATCTTTTCTAAATCTCTCTTGTACATCTCAGATCTTATTTTCAGTCTCTTTTTAAACCCTTTCAGTAATGATTTTCACATATAATTTGCCAGCGACGCTGTAGAGGTTTATAGGACGGTAGTTTTTGCAAACCTGCAGTGAGCATTTCCCTTTATAGAAGGGTAAAATAACAGCTTTGTAGCAGTCATTAGGTACTCTCCCACTTTTCCAGCATTTAGTATCAGTGTCTCTGATGAAACGCTATTACATTCGGCAGCTTTCCCAATTTTCATACGATTTAGAGTTTTCATAATTTCATCCACTATAATTTCATTTTCATCATCAATCATGTATTCAGTTACAATAACATTGTTGTCTGCAACTGTATCTTCACATTCAATAACGTTTTCGAAATATTTTTTTTAATTGATTGGAATCGAAATGATTCCACATTAAGTAAACACCCATTACAGTCTCTAATCACACTTTTTATTTCATTCTTTCTTCTTTTCACACATAATTTAACTCATTTTTATATGCACTTTCAGCCTCTCATAGCTTATCTTTCAGACTATTCTTTCTTTGCACTCTATGGTTGGCCTTTGCTGAATGAATTATGTACGCTTTTATAATATATAATAGACATTTAATTATTGTAGATCCATTAGGGAGGCGGTTTTTATATTTTTATAAATTCTATTTTATTTAAAATGATATAAAGACTGAGTTATTATATTTTATGATTCAACTAGTTTTTATCTGCGGTATTAGACAAATGCAAATATGTATAATCGATTAGGCCGTCACATTCCCAGTTTGGAAAAGAAGTGAAATAGTGGATCCAATACCCAATTTTCCGGCAGTTAATAATTATAAGATCTCTGAATTTCTACTTAGAGTAAAATCACTCTCGGGGTCACATTTTCTAGACAAGGTAACTTTAACTATAAGATAAGATTACTTTAAAAACGTAAATCAATTGTAATGGCTCCGAGAGATCACTTAAAATCCATTAAAAACATTCATCAATGACACTTACATAAACATATTCGTTTTACTCTATAAACAATGGCATATGCCGCGTCATAGAAAAATAGACAAAAATGTGCATGAAATTTTCTTTTCTTTATATTGCTTAAAAGTAAGAAAAATAGCTAGTAAAATACCGATATATTCTCCAATTTAAATAAAAATTATAAAGGTAAATATTCATTGTTATTCTTTTCTGTATTTCGAGAAAACTTCGTCAATTTATTCTGAAATTTGCAATTCAGTACGCGATATGAATTCGAGGTTCTGTCGGATTTGCAAAAGAATGGCTATGTTTAAATATTTTTTTTCATGATCATCCTTCTTTTATCTATTAAAATATAAATATGATTATTTTTCATTCATTGTTATAGAAAAAAATAAAAATACAATGAGATAAAGTAAATCGAATTCATATTCTTAAGATTGAAATGTCGTGTCAGATTTTCATACGTCCACTGTAGAGACGAACTTCGCAACGTCTTTATTCCAGATTGAGGTACTTGGAACTTAAGCCCTTCACGCTGACCTAGTAGCGGACGGAAGTTGATAGCGACTGTTGTAACCATTGTCATCATAACAATAAAAAACGTTCAGTATCGACGGTTTAACGCATCCTCCATAGCATACACAGCAAGTGGGTTGATTTTACTGGGGTTAAAAACCCGTTGGTCAGTCCGTCTGTGATCGAGATAAGAATCCGATACATTGTCATTTGAAACAAAGGGTTTTGATTCTGACTTCCTCTCAAATGCATTTCAATCTGAAATGAAAAAAGATTGTGAGAGAGGCTGTATCAGCAGCGGGGTCACTAAGATCTGATACAACATTAGCAACAATCGTGCATATTTTCACATAATAATTACTATAATTATTGCAATGAGGACTTAGCTAGTTCCCTTTAAGATTGTCGGAGGGAGGACGCCAATGAGCATTATATGTTTAAAACTAAACTATCGAAAGTTTTATTTTTTCACAGCAAATATCATCAATTTCGCATTATATCACTGGTGAAATAAATACTTGTTTTGTTGTTATTATTATTATAAATTAACGTTTGTTTTTCATAAAGACAGACAGAGACCACAAGACTCCAAGTGGGGCGATCCCTGCATATATATCTCGATCCACTGACACCCGTCAACCGTTTCATACAAGCTCGTCACGTTCGGGCGCTTCGAATTCGGCGCTTCTATAGTATAACAACAAATATTTATTAATCTCCATATCTCAGTGTATGCGTAAGTAGTTATTATGAAAAATGAAATTTCAAATCACGTCTCGCGTAGACTATGGAAGTGTCACATACGTCCAAAGTGACTAATTTGAATTAAAGTAAGTGTGGTATTCCTTTCAGGTTGTAATAGTTATGCGTAACAAAAATTATAATCTTTATCGTTTCAAGTAATAATTGTTTTATTAGATAATTTATAATCAATAGAATAATTTGACACTTTCCCACTTACTACCGAAATAGTTATTTTTAAAAATATGTAATTACGCAATCCGTTTTTGTTTGATAGAGAAATTTTTTTGCGACATTAGAAAGGAAATAATATTACACATTTATATAATAACTTTTCACATAATTTATGGGGTTTATTTATTACGTCTATTTGCAAAAAAAAGCCGTTTTTAAAAATACTTTTACATTTATATATGTAATTAATTAATTTTAAATAAAAATTGTTTTGAGGCCTTCTGATTTTTCTTGTAGTACTAAATATTATCAATATTTTATAATGCATTCATATTATTTCTAATAACATATTGTATTTTTTATTATATACTTTGCTTGACAGACAATTGACTCTGCAGGCCATCACTGAAACTTCTTGCTACTTTTAAGCTCAAAAAGTTCAAAAATGTGAATAGCAATAAATTTTAGTGCTCAAAAAGTAGTTACAATACCTTGTGAACGTTCCAAGTTCCAAATTCTTATTTGATTAAGTAAAAAATTTATTTTTAAAATATTTCAACTACTATATTTTTTAAACCTGTTTATCGATTTTAATACGCTTTACAGCAATCGACGCAGTTTTTAAGCAGAAAAAGATGAAAAATTACTAAATATAAATCCAATAAGAATTATAAAATCTTTATTGAAAAACACTTCTTTTTATAATTTTTCTTTAACCATGTCTCTCTTACAAACAAACCGATTTTAGAGCACTTTACAACGATCGATGTTATTTTATAAGGAGAGGAGTTGATTAAAATTCGGTGTCAATCGGTACAGAAGTCTAAAACTTATTTCAAAAAAATATTTTTCTCTAAACTTAATTTTTAAAATTTTTCGAAATCCTCTTGGCTTAATTAGTTCATATTTTCAGGAAATTTAAATAGTTTCTCATGTCATAAAACACATACATACAGATATTACTTGGAAAATAGTTAAAAGAGATCCGTAGGACCCTAAAACGTCAAAATCTAATAAATATTTGGAAAATCCAAAAGTGCACGACTCATTATGTTCATTCGTTTTTTGTTAATAACTATTAAACGACACAAATCAAGTTAACCATTTTCAATACCAATCTCCGGACAGTGGATCTCAAGCTATTAAAAAATGGATCAAATTAGTGAATTTTACGCTCGCTATCGTGTCGGAACCAAAAGTGTTGATTGACAGGAAATTTCTTTGACTATTTTGATAGTTTTTTCTAATTGTATTATGTTAAATCGATTTGAACCAGTGATAGAATTAATCTTCATTAAATTATCTATCAAATAGTGTACAGGTTAATAAAATTACATGAATTATTAATCGTGTTATTGATGAAAAAAGTTACGAAATTGAGGAAAAAAAATTATTCGTTCGTAGAGCACTTCTTAATGCTTCGCATTATGAGTCGTGCAATAGTAAATTATTGAAAATCGAATTGAACTGAAACAGTATTTTGGCAATATATATATATATTTTTATGTCAGTTAGTTAAAAACATAGAATATAGAGGCATTGAAAGAATATTGTCGGAATTACAATACCGGCATAATCAAAATAAATATTTTATATTATAAAAACTGGCTTTATATATACACGCATATATATGTATATACCTGCATGTGTTTTTTAATGTTGTAGATACCGACTAACGGAATGACGTACTAGGGGCAGGATAAGAGCTCAGACCCGGGTCACTGCTCGCTAAATTTTACATCATTAAATAAATTTTTAAATATTATTAGACCACAAATTTATGAATCTATGAAATGATTGGTATATTCATTTATGTGTTAGAAATAAATTTTAAACAAAAAATCAAGCTAATAATATTAATTGTCCAAAAAAGCAAAAATTTATAATATAATTATTAGAAGAGATCAACGTTAATGTCCAAAAATGTTGGAGGAAAATTGAAACTGTACCCGTTGTCTGATCCAGCGAGAGGATGAAAATTTGGAAAATGTTTTCCTCGTCAGATGTTACCAAGTGAAAGATGTCAAATTGGAAAGAAAGCTTTCTTAATTGAAGCGTCGCTTAACGAAATACCAGCGGACCTTCACAATTTGATTAACTTCAATCATTAGAAGGAAATTTAGAATTTTTTCATGGTTCAGTTTTTGGAATTAATCTAATGGAACCTAATTAGAGCTTTAAAGCAATCGTAATCAAATATTTTGTCGTTTACTCAATTTGAAAATGAGATATATAATAATTATATTCAATGAGAGTATTAACACATATTATTTTATTATATGAGTGCTCTATAAAATATAATAGTCCATAGACACATTTAATGTGGGCAATCGGTGATCTAAAACCTCTAGAGGAAATTTTAGTTCATCCTTTGCGTCTGGCTTAACTTTAGAATGGAAGGCTGCAGCTATAAAGAGAATGTTGGTAAAAACAATTGTGAATGTAATGGATTCAAGTTGGTCTATACCATAAGAAGCGAAATAAACCCACAAGTATTTTTTAACTGTAGAACATATGTACATTATGGTAATCCCTCCAGAGCAAGAGAGGATTAATATCATACATGCAGGCTCATCAGATATTCCAGAACATTGGTACCAACAGCGTTAAGTTCTTGCGTGCGCGCACCAAGCTGTCTTTGTCATTAACAATATGAGACCTGTTAGACTTTTTTTTCAATAATATTTTAATAATAATATCTCGATGTAGACATCTATAAAATAAAAATAAAATATATATATTGACTTAGACTTGATTCCACAGAATTACATTTCATAGCAAAATATTTTGATTCATAATTTACATCCTAAACAAACAGCAACGATATCGAAACAAACATCACAATCAACGGCTACAACGAAACAAGGCAACGTTTTCCTCAACTAATTGTGTTTGTATAAAAATTATATTTCATACGCTGGACTTTTTTTTTGGGTAAAATAACCAACTTTTGCTGCCTATTTGAATATATTTACTGGTAACGTATCTCGCAGCTGTTTAAGTTGAAATGGTAGGTGAATAAACATTTTGTTTTGATCAAGAGTAAAACTGATTACTAATTTTGTGTAATTTTTTTTTCAAACTGTTCAGCGAATTGAAGTTCTATAAAGAAAAAGACAATCAAAATACATTTCTTGAAATTTGAATGTGCCAGTTTTTATAGCGAAAATCATCAATACAATGTGATTGGAAATCTTTTTATAATGTACATTTCTATTCGAACATCAAAAAGGACACGCAATCATCTATAACTAGTTTGATTATTCAGCTTCGATTATCTATTTAGAATTATCTGCCATAGAATTGTCTAGACTTAGGTGATTGCATATTCACTTAGACCTGTCACGTTACTTGGTGTAAAATATGCTACCCTTAGGCTAAATATCCAGCGCTTCAAACTGTTACTACCTAAAAAAATTTGCAAGTGAATGAAAATATAAAGATGAATATTCAGGAAACCTCTTATCTGTAAAACGGACGTTTTCCAAAAAAAAAAGATTATTTGAGCGTGTTCTTGCGTATCAGGAGATAAAGACGAACAAAAATGATTGAGTTTTATGGTTTCGGGAGGCTGTCGATTTGGTTCATTTCCGACTGGTTGAGTTCTATGACCTTCCCGATATCCTTTCAAACTTTACGGCTGCTTCAGAAAGAGAATAAGAATGTTACTTCGAAAAACATTTTATTCGATTGAGAAATTGTTCTACAGACTAAAGTTTTAAATTTTTCTCGTATTTTTTTTTACAAATTTTAAATACAGATTGATAAATCAACAACAAATATTTTCAATAGCAAATGAAAAAGACACATTTTATGGATTTGATTAAATTTGGATTGAATTAAGGGTCATTTATTGATTCACCTGCGGACAACAATGGAACCCAATAATCGAAGGGAACGAACGCGCTGGCCGCTCATCCACCGCTGCGGTTGAATGCTTTTTACTATACATATACTAGGACTTTTTATTTCCAATTGTCTACGTTCACTGTGACTATTCGCCCTAACCATATGTGGCTATTTACCCTAATGATAGCTGTATGTATGATTTGAAAGAGTATGAAAGTGTATTACAATTGGGTAGGCTGATTTTCAAACGACTCCTGTAGACCGACGACCAAGAAGCGAAATTTTAATCTTTTTCATTCTAATCTTAAGTAACCTTTCGATTCAATTAGCGGTAATACTAACCTTACCTACCTTAAAATATTCAACTTTAGGAATTGTGGGACATTGTAACTAAAATGAATGATTCTATTAAGAAAATAGGCATTGAAAGTAATGTCAGTAAGTATAAGGTCACGGTGGCGAATGCACGACTGAATCTGATATATTGATATATATATATATATATATATATATATATATATATATAACATGAGAGGGTTGAATGATGAAAAAGTTTGTCTCCTTGGGCAGTCTGTTTGAAAATGACGGTAAATGTGATACATATATGGAAGGGAGAGTGAATACGGGAAATAAAGTGAATTGGGCATTGCCGCTATTACGAATAGTAGACGTGTCTCACAACAAGCGCGTTGGAGGTTCGTAATGGTGGCCCATGGTGGTGGTCTATGCTCGTGTATGATAGTAAAAGTTGGGTATACCGGAAGAAAAATTAAAGTAGATCCTGTGCAATGAGTGACCTCTCCACATAGTTTCGGTGGAGTGCCTTTGGAAGATAGATTTCAGAATGTAGTGTGGCTTGAAAATAAATGACTGGAGTTGAAAAAAATATGTTTCGATGATATGCCTGTATAAAAGTTGTATAATATATACTGCTACACTCTGGCTGATTATGCAGCTTCTTGTTAATATTGATAGAAACCCTATTAAAATGTCACTAAAGTGCATGAAACATTTTAAATATTTAATGTATGCATAATTTCTTATTACAAACCATTGTTAAGCTAGCCAAAATACCGAATTCTATAACTTGCCGTCCCTGACTATCATTCTATTCCCAAAACTGGTTGTTAAATTAAAGAATATCTACCATTAGGTTTTCCCATTTCTATTTGTATTATGACAGTAATAGTTTTAAAGTGAACATTCACGATCCTAGAGAACGATCGTACCATCCTCATTTTAATTTCATTTCACGGAATCTCGTTCGGGTTCTCGCATAAGCCAATATAAAAGTTCGCCTGAAGCGCCGTCAGCTCCCTGCGTGAAGTTTTCCTTGTGGAGAACGGGTTAGTGAACCGGCTGGATTAACGACGTATGAGCGACACGACCGCTCAAATGGATAAACGGTCTGTGAACTACATTTCATTAACACGCTAACGCACAGATAATATGCTAGCTTTCGCTTTCGGCTTTGCTCGTCGAAACGTATTTATTTAAGGAGATCGCATATCTTCCACACTCGTTTCCATAATTATAAAATATACATAGCGTTTATAAGACATCCTTGTTAAAATTGTTGATAGTGAATTCAGATTTATTGGTAGTTTCAGATTTTTTCGCTTACTTTAAAGTAACATTTTGCTTACATATTAAGTTTTGGCCGCATCTTCGTCCGTACGAATATAGAACAGATTCCTATATTTTTATGTCGATAATAACCCATTACTCTTTCGATATCGTTCGCGATGCTGATGCGGTTTGGTTTAGCTCATTAGGATTCACTATAGGTATCAATTATAGTGCTAAATAATTTTATTTCATCCTAAATTTTAAATGACCTAGTTACCACGATCTTAACTCCGATGCCTGGAATGAAATTCTAGTTCTAATTATACTTCTGGTGTCGGTTTTGTCCGTCTGTTTAGTATGCCTTTCTTCAGCCTTCAAGTTATCTCTATCTACTAATTTTATATAAATTGGTTAGAAATCTAAGCACCAACGTCATCTCATATTACCTATTAAACACCTCACTACTGAGGCATACTCTCCCATCATTTCAGGTTGATAGATTTGTCACGAGTAACTGCCCGGCCTTCAGTTTATGTGATTCTCGAGGCACGAAAAAATGATTTAATGTGCCTTAATTAAACACTCAATGTTTTGCCTGTAGTCAGGGATGGCACTCATCAATTTAATATAACGAATTTATTTTTACTACATGTACCTTAATTTAATTTTTGGTAGTGTCTATAATTTTTGAGGAAAGGACCCAAAAGAAAATAGATTTAGGCAGTTTTGAATATAATAAATATTACTATCATTGTTACTTTTATTATATAAATAAATTATGCATATCGCATTCTATAAGAAGTTGAAAGCAGTTAAGAATCAATCAAAGTGTAGTCATGTCTTTAATGACAGAGCCGTACTGTGGTCAACTTGTACTACGGCAATGGGCCAGCTCGACCGGTGAGATACCACACTGCCACAGAATACAGGCGTGAATAAGCCGCTTACGCTGTTCATTTCGTCTGGCGAGTGAGAGTTTCGGTGAGAAAGTAGGCCCATCCTACCCCACTCCCCCATCATTTATCTCTTTTCCATCAAATATTATATTCCTATCTAAGAGGCCGGCAACGCACTGGTGGTTAATGGTCGACGATGACCACCTACTCTCTGGTGGCTCGCAAGCTCATTTACCCGTCGAAAATTAAATAAAAATCTCCCCAGTCCAATTAAAAATGTTATCACAAGGAGGTGTATCCTGAAGTGGGATGTTAATAGGACCTGAAGCCAAGAACTCGCTGAAATCAGTTTTATTTCCTTATTTTCTTTGTAATTTTGGTATTCGTTGCAAATTTTGATTAGAGTTTTTTTTTTTTTAATTATCAATGTCAAATAGACTAGAATTTCATGCCAAAGCATATCTTCGAATCACTTCGTCATCACTCGTCTTCGTAATAGGTATCTTTTTCTGCAAATCAAGTCGCAAAAATTTATAAAACGGTTCTAAAATTAAAAGCGATGGCGTAGTTGTAGTCGAGTGATTTTAAAGTTAAACTTTGATTTTTAAAATAAATTTCCAAGTATTTCCAAGGAACCAAGGAAAATTTTCGTTTTTGTAAAGAAGAGTGACAACATTCCTTCTTACCTTCCAAATTTCACAGAGGAAAATTCGAGGTGGTCGAAGTTGAAATGTTAGTTAAGAACTTTTCAAAGACTTCAGTAACTTTTTTGTCTTTTTACAAAATTTTGTCATCTATTTTAAGTTGAAAATTAATATAGCCACTTTTAATATTATTAGTCTCATTTTTTATGGCATCACAAATTGATTTTTATTTTATTTTATATTTAATTTTATATGATGTGTTAAAGCATATTATTAACACAAGAGATTGAAAAATGTTAAAGTTACAGTCTGTTTTCTCAACAAGCGTATTAAAATTTAATGAACGTAATCCTGTGAATTACACCTGTCAAAAGGAACCTTGTTAATTTTAGTGAACTAAATTAAATACTTCATTCATGAAGTCACTCGTTTAGAACCGTAAATCTGTCATCACTACAAAGCCTCCAGACAAAAGCGAGCTTCGGTCCATCTTATAAGTATATGCACGAATACACGAAAATAATAAAAAATTATAAGGCACGTAATAACTTGATAACAAAACGTTGAATTTAAAACCTACGATTCCTCACTGGAAATGCCTGTGCGAAGGAGACTAGTTTAAATAATTTAAGATTATTTTTAACGCCCGAAAGAATATTAATAATGAAATAATAGGTGGAAACACAACAATATTTTTTGAGGATAGAGTAAAACAGTTACTAAATGAAACACCAGTATAGACTAATACACATGTATACGCTATATATAAAAATACAGTATACAGGAAATATGTCTCAGTTGCAAAAAAAACTATCAACAATTATTACTCATATAATAGTTTTTCTGTTCCTCGCACTTAAATAATTGCAGATATAATTCGTATTTAGGTCGAAATTTTTATTCTTTGTAAAGTACAGCGTAATTACTTTTTAGTCTCAAAGAGACTCCTTTATAAATAAAAGGAGCAAACTGCGAAAGGGGCACACTTTGTGTTATTTTCAGTGCGCTAGCTAGAATTAGGTCAACTTTACGATACACCCGTAAAACTAAATATAACGCGAACTGTCGCACTTTTAGTACTTGGCTAAGTTTATACGACTCCTCTGTCCTGTAATGATGAGGTTTAAAGCACATTGTCTTTACTATAAGCCTTTGTGTTCTCTCTAAGATTAACAGAATCGATTCTAGCGGTGCGGCATAGCAGCTCCATACAACAATATTTGATAAGAGATTCTCATAAAACTTTGTGAATAGAATTAACAGATCTGTTGTCTTCTAAATATATAAGTTTATAATAGGTGGATTACATTGTCCACTAATTTAGACAAATTTCGTTTAAAACATAATAGTTTAATAATAATAATCCGTTTATTACCAGAATAAGACTGTATTTAGATTTATTAGTGGAAAAAACAATTAAATATATATTTATGTCATTGTGACGAAAGGGTACATTGTAAATGAAGTCTAAAAAGTGTGCTTTTACATCATATCATTAGAAAATGGTAAAGTATTAAAGTACAAGAAAATATTTTATTTTATTTTGGTTGGAACACTCTAATAGGCGGGTAAAAGCAGTAATTATATTTTTCAATTCATATCAAAACTATTTCAAACTAAACACACGACAAAAAAGTATTATTCTGTTGTCTCAGTAGTTCATTAAATTTTGTCCAATCAAAGCTAGAAGGTACACATTAAAATATTTTTTCAGGCGAAGACATTGTAATAGATCTCTGTAAGCAAAATAACTCACAATTCCGTTTATCTTATACACGATCGAGTCCTACGTTTTCAGTCGCAGTTACTTTGAGAAATTGGTGACAATGATAATCCATAAACATTTATAATTATACAATATTAATAAATCAATGATGGTAAATGATAATTAATATGTTAAATTTATATACGTGTTTATTTTCATATACACGATTTTTATTAATTGTTACAAATTTATAAATAGTGGCAAAATTTCGTGAAGTACATAATAATTTAGTGTTAGGTATATAGCAAATGTGGGGCTGATTTTTTTATTAGGAAATACGATCGACGTCTTTAAATTACAAATATTAGTGCCGTTAATTAAAATTGAACATTTTTATTAATCATAATATGTGTACATTCTATACTAATATAATAAAGCTGAAGAGTTTGTTTGTTTGTTTGTTTGAACGCGCTAATCTCCGAAACTACTGGTGCGATTTGAATAATTCTTTTTTTGTTGGATAGTCCATTTATCGAGGAAGGCTATAGGCTAAATAACATTACGCTATGACCAATAGGAGCAAAGACAGAGCGGTAAATGTGTAAAAAGGGAAAATTATTCATTTTGAAGGCTTTCTTTGCGTGCGCTGCGAAAACGGTTCAAGATACACAAAAAATATGTATGAAAGAATTATTCCTCTATACATGATCTAAAAAAAAGTCCGCGACGGCATATGTCTATCTTTTAAGGTTTAGTCACAATGACCGTTTTTATGGTACCAAATTTGGTCGAAATAATTTGTTTAAGTTGTATCAACATAATAATATTAATCTTTATTCAAATATAAATATAAATATGTTGTTGGTTAAGAGTACTTCATTGTGAATAAAATTGTCTTTGACATAGCTTAATTTCAACAAAAACTTTAAAGATTACAATGATAAATAACTCGAAACAAAACCAACTCGCTCTCTGCGCTCACTGCGCTGGCCGGCGCGGCGGGAGAGGCGGTGCTTGCGGGCAAGCCGGGAGGGGTGCAGCTCTACGAGATACCATGCCGCGCGGCTCACTCGCGCGGTCGGCTCCCTACTGAACGGTTGAATACAGCGCTAATTTGTTTATGCGATATAATTATCATCGTAATATTACTTTTAAACACAGTTTCATTTTGAGGTTGTTTTCTATATAGTAGGTACTTTATTTGTTTTAGGATAGTATTTAGTGACACAATAATAACACTTTTTGTTTTCATGTAGATTATTAATTAATAAGTATGTGTTTTTAAAAGTATAGTATCGTTTGTTTTAAAAATAGTATTCAGTTTCTAATATTTTTTGTGGTACATAATACCTGTAGGTACCTAAATAGGTATCGCCTACTTAATTATTCTTATTAGATTAGGGTTTAGTTTAACGTATTTAGTTTCTATTTTTTTCGCTTTAGGTAAAACCTGTAAATAGGTGTGGTCTACCTATTTATTCTCATTAGATTAGGGTTAAGTTTAAGTATAAAGTTTGTTAACTTATTTTCATTTTACGGATTTTCTTTTGACATAATCGTTAAAAATAAAACAATTAGGTTCCTAATTATTAATCTTACGTTTCTTTTTTACGAGTTACGCTTTAGTTAAGTTTTCATTTTCTACGTTCTTTCTTCATCACTATAATGCCGAGAAAAAGAACTCAGCTTTCTCGGCAGACTGCTACTGCAAAGCGGCTGCGAGTTTTGCGCAGCAATGAAACTGAGGATGAAAATATGCACAGGTTGGCTACACAACGAGCAATTACTGAACAAAACCGTGCAAGGGAATCAAGCGTTGAACGTTCGCAGCGTTTAGCGTCACAAAATTTCCGAACTTTGGCGAACCGGCAACGGGAATCGAGTGCTGATCGTTCTCAACGTTTGGCCTCACAGAATGCCCGAACTTTGGCTAACCGCGATCGGGAATCCAGTGCTGAACGTTCTCAACGTTTGGCCTCACAGAATTCCCGAACTTTGGCTAACCGTGATCGGGAATCAAGCGCTGAACGATCCCAACGATTAACACAGCAAAATGCCCGATCAACTAGGAATAGAACTCGCAGACAACATAATTTATTAAATGCTGCTTTTGCTTATGATTGTACCGTTGACTATTCTGAGCTAAATGATATTGATATTGGCAGAATGGATAAAATATGCAACTTATGCCAAGCAAAAAAATGGGCAGCTGAAACTCCTGGATTGTGTTGTAGTGGTGGCAAAGTAAATATACCTATAATTCCGGAACCAACATCCGTTTTAAAGGAACTGATATCAGGCTCACATCCATCATCTAAGCATTTCTTAAATCACTCAAGACAATATAATACATTATTTCAGATGACTTCATTTGGTGCCAAAGAAATTCGTGAGGGAAACTTTATGCCCACTTTTAAAGTCCAAGGGCAAGTTTATCATTTAATCGGTGACTTACTTCCAGCTGTAGGGCACAACCCGAATTCCTACAAATATATTTTGTTTCCCATGCAGATCAGGTATCCTTGCGCTCAAATTTAAACCCAAGCTTGCAAATCGATCTTATCGACGTTCTCCAAACATATCTTCATGATCATAATACGTATATTCAAAGTTTTAAGTACAATCTAGAAAATAGACCACCGAATGATTTAAAACTTATCATTCATGCTGATGTAAAACCTCCTAATGAGCATAGAGGTCGGTATAATGCGCCGGTAGTAGATGAAGTAGCTGTTCTTATGATAGATGAAGACAAAGGTCCCCGTGATATTGTATTGACTGCGAGAGATGGTCGACTTCAACGAGTTTCTGAAATTCATAGATCTTATGACCCGCTTCAATATCCCTTACTGTTTCCCTTTGGAAACGACGGATACTATTAATATTCCACAGCAGAATACTACGGCTACATCTAAAACTGTTTCATGTATGCAGTTTTATGCATTTAGATTCATGGTGAGAATAAATGACTTTAACAGTATACATTATTTTAAAGGATTATTCAACCAATATTGTGTTGATATGGCGGCAAAAATGATTTCTGAGAGGCTGAACTTCATCAAAAGAAATCAAAAAATTGAGAGCAGAAGATTACATTCATTTAAGAGATGCCGTCGTAAATGATGGACATTTAAACGCTTCTAATATTGGCCAGCACGTTATATTGCCGTCGTCATTTACAGGATCCCCAGATTCATGAATGAAAAGTCAAGATGCCATGACATATGTCAGGAAATTTGGAAGACCTGACCTCTTCATTACATTTACATGTAACCCCGAATGGCCAGAAATAAAAGTGAGTTATTGCCCAATCAACATTCTTATGATAGACACGATTTAATTTCTAGGGTATTTCATTTAAAACTCAAAAATGATAGACCTATTAACGAAGAAACATATTTTGGCCCATCGAAAGCCTTTGTTTACAGTGTAGAATGGCAAAAAAGAGGTTTACCTCACGCCCATATTTTATTGTGGCTGGCTAACAAAGTTCAACCAGATTCTATAGATGCAATAATATCGGCTGAAATACCTGACATACAACAAGATCCGATTCTTCATAATATTGTCATAAAAAATATGATACATGGTCCTTGCGGATTTCATAATCCTGCATCACCATGTATGAAAGAAAACGTTTGTTCTAAAAAGTACCCGAGGCATTTTATTTCGGAAACACAAACCGGGGATGACGGTTATCCAACCTACAGACGCAGGTCTCCAGATAATGGTGGATTCACAGCTATAATTCGTGTAAAAGGTACAGAAATGAGCGTGGATAATCGTTGGGTGGTTCCCTATAATCCACTGCTGTCACGCATTTTCAATGCACACATTAACGTAGAGTTTTGTCAATCGGTCAAAGCTATTAAATACATCTGTAAGTATATTCATAAAGGTTCTGATCAAGCCACATTTTCGTTACAAAGTAATAACGACGAAGTAGAAAAATATCTAAATGGTCGCTATATAAGTTCCTCGGAGGCGTTTTGGAGAATTTTTCAATTTTCGATTCATGAACGTTTTCCGGCAGTAGTTCATTTAGCCGTTCATTTGGAAAATGGACAAAGAGTATATTTTTATAATAATGAAAATCTCCAAGATCGTGTGAACAATCCTTCATCAACGACACTTACAGCGTTCTTTGATCTCTGCAAAAGCGACGATTTTGCAAAAACCCTTTTATATCACGAAGCTCCCCAGTATTACGTTTGGCAAAGAAATTCATTTTCTAGAAGAAGACGCGGGCAAGATGTTGAGGGATATCCCGGTGTAAAAAAAGACACAACTTTAGGCCGTGTTTATAACATTCATCCAACTCAAACTGAATGTTTTTATTTAAGAATGTTACTGCAATATGTTCGCGGTCCAATGTCATTTCAACATCTACGAACCGTGAATGGTGTTATTTTCCAAACGTACCAAGGCGCTTGCAAGGAATTAGGTTTACTGGAGGGAGATGAACATTGGCAAAATACCATGTCCGATGCAATTATATCCGAGCCAGCTACAAAATTAAGAGAATTATTTACCACTATCCTTATATTTTGCCAACCATCTGACCCCTTAGAGTTATGGAATAAATTTCGTGATGCTCTATGTGAAGATATATTAAACAGAATGCGTAATGAGAATCAGGATATGACATTAGCATATAATGATGATATATACAATGATGGACTAATCATAATTGAAGATAAAATTCATGAGATTTCAGATAAATCCCTAACCGACTTTGGGCTTCCTGCAGCAAAAAGAAATAATTCGCTTCTGGACCCGTTAGAAGTAGCGTTGCGAAAACCATATAATTTAAATGATTTAAATGAATATATCACAGAAAATGAACCAAGATTAGTAAATGACCAGGTGACAACGTATAATTGTGTCATGAAAAGTGTTAGTTTTAATGAAGGAAAAATTTTCTTTTTTGGATGCTCCCGGTGGGACCGGCAAGACGTTTATTACTAATCTTATATTGGCAAAAGTAAGGTCTCTAGGAAAGCTAGCCTTAGCAGTAGCGTCGTCAGGTATTGCTGCAACTTTATTAGCAGGTGGACGCACAGCTCATTCCACTTTTAAACTGCCCCTAACTGTGTCTTTAGAGAAAGATAGCGTGTGCTCTATACGCAAAAATGGACCTTTGGGAAAAGTTTTACAAGACGTCAGTCTAATAATCTGGGACGAATGTACCATGATACATAGAGCTCACGTAGAAGCTCTAGACAGAACTCTCCGAGATATTAGAAACTGTGATAAAATCATGGGTGGGATTACGGTTATGTTTGCTGGGGACTTTCGCCAAACCTTACCGGTAATAGTAAGAACCAGAGCAGACATTGTGAAGGCTTGCCTTAAAAGTTCTCCATTATGGAAATTTGTAAATATTTTAAAATTATCTACAAATATGAGAGCACATTTGGGGGGAGGTAGTATAACTTTCCCGTCAAAATTACTTTCTGTAGGAGACGGGAAAATACCTCATTCTAATAATAAAATTGAAATTGATTGCGATTTAGGAGTAAAAGTGGGTAACATCGAGGAATTAATAACTAAGGTATACCCTGACATCAGCCAAATAGAAAACAAGGACCACCAATGGATGTGTCAAAGAGCAATATTGGCGGCAAGAAATAGTAACGTTGACGAAATAAATGATATAATTTTAAGTAAACTCCCAGGAGATATTGTAACCTACACATCCATTGATACCGTGATGGATCAAGAAGATGTAGTTAATTACCCACAGGAGTTCCTCAATTCCTTGAACCCAAGCGGCCTTCCCCACATTCTCTTAATTTAAAATAGGTGCCCCAATCATTTTACTAAGAAATCTCAAACCACCAAATTTATGCAACGGGACCCGACTTCAAGTAAAATTTCTGCGCAATAACGTCATCGTTGCAATAGTTTTGACGGGTCCAGCAGTTGGTCAAACAGTCCTCATACCCCGCATCCCAATGATACCCAACGACTTACCTTTCAATTTTAAAAGAATACAATTTCCGATTAAATTATCCTTCGCAGTCACAATAAATAAATCACAGGGCAGACATTCAAACACGTGGGGATCGATTTACGCCAAGACTGTTTTCGCACGGCCAGTTATACGTCGCCTTATCAAGATCAGGTTGTGGCGAAAATCAATATATTCTTCTGCCACAAGACAATAAAACAAAAAATGTAGTATATGCAGAAGTTCTATAATAATTTAATTTACTTAAAAAATTGTACAGATATAAATAGTTTGGAACTCGAAAAAAAAACATAGGTTTTATCCTAAAAATTCTGCGGAAACTCGACCATTCCGAAAATCCCGCAAGAACGGGAACTATGTGGGAAAAACCAAAAATCTGCCGGAAGTCACTATTCCACGCGGACGAAGTCGCGGGCAAAAGCTAGTATAATATAAAAGAGTAAACTGACTGGTTGATATATCATAGCACAGCCCAAACTATTGGGGTCTAGAGACTACAAATTTCTCTTATAAGATAGGCGAACACTAGGAAAAAATGTTTAGTAATTAAATCCCTAAGGAGTTGAAAAGGGTGAAATATTATTGTATGGACAATCGAAACCGATGAAGCTCCAGATTCAAACTTTACATTTTAATTACTTATAGAAATAAAAAAATAAGTATATACATTATTAAATTTTAAATTGCCCTCAGGGGGGGGGCAACTTAAAATCCGAGATGAAGTTGTACGGAAGGTTGTATGGAAAATCGCTATTGCTACAGCTATTGATGTCAAAATTTACATTTTACCTTATCATTACGAGAAAAAAATAATGATATGCATCGTTTCTTTTTTAGAATAGTCCCAAAAGAAGTGAAATAAAGTTTTAAATTATTATATAGAAAAACGGAACCATTGGAGTTATTGACGACAAAACATATGTTTTAACTGATTATTACAAATGAAAAACAATGTCATGTATAATTTTTTAAGAAATGGATTTAAGGGGGTAAAATAAAGAATGAAATATTGTACGGAAAGTCAAAATCGCTGAAGTTATTGAGATGAAACTTTAAAAATCAAAACGATAGAAGCTATTGATATAAATATCTAGGGTCTGTCTATACATAAATATTTTTTGCCTAATTTTGTTATGAATATTCACTTTGTAATTCATAGACCCAAGTCTTTTCATTTCTAGGGCATTTTACCTCAAAAGGAAAAAATAAATCCTTTTAAGATTATTTCCTTTTTTCTTTTGTCTGTCTGTCAAAACCCTTTTTCTCGGCGATGCGTAGATGTATATAGTTGGATTTAATACATAACACTACTTTTGGGGTATCTTAGAACTGTAAAAATTCAAGTATCATTAATTAAATATAACAAAGGGCCATATCGTTTTATCTATATTATGTCTTTTTATAACTTAAGAACGGTTTGATCTATTTTGGTAAAATTTGTGGTACACTAAGAACATTCGGTACCGCAAATCATAAATTATTGTAATGTAATGTGAATGGGTTGTAATCAAATTTTGCTTCTTTTACGATAGACTGTTTTTTTATGAGTCTGTATTTTGTTCGGTGTCTTTATGCGCCTAAACCATTTTATTGATCGCTTGATTGCCGAGGTGAAAATCGAGTGTCGGACCGAAATTAAAAATAAGAACGTGACCGGAAACGGAATTAAGAGCAATACCGAGGTCAGAATTGACAGCGAGAATCCAGAGTGGAACCAAAACCGAAATCTTGCTTAGATCAAAACTTGGCTGAAATGAAAAATGGCATTGTAATAGAAATCTAAAGTGATAGAAATTGGCGTTGAGAGCAAGACCAAAATAGAAATCAAAAATGAGACAGCCACTGGGATCTTCATTGAGAACTGTCGGTATACAAGATGAAGGGCTTCATTATATGTCCACGTGGAGAGACCCGCAGGCGAAAGCTAGTATTTAATGAATTCCGAATTTTGAGGTAGAATGTTAAAAATACATATGACGAATTAAATGACAATATAAGTTCTTAAGAGCTCTATCGATATTTATAAGAGCTTTGTAACGTTACGCGCTGTCATATTGTGGTATTTCTTCAGAAGCATAATCACCCACATTTTTATTTTAGATTAAAAAAATCAGAATTTACATTAATCAGAATGGATCAACATGGAGTACCCACGCTGATCCAATACCCATTGGATCTACTCATATGCTGACTATGTATTTACGGATGATGTGCCAATTTCCGACTCTGAAGGTTTAAAATGCTTTCTGAGGCACGAAACAGTGGTTTGTTTAATTTTGACTTAAGATAAAAACCAACCGTTCAATTCGCCTGTGATCAGAATCAAACACAGTATCTTCTAATCAGAAAACTGACTACTCATCCATCTCTTTCTAAAGTGTTGGGCATTGTATTCAAAATATTTTCGATATCCTCCGAGTCAGAAGGAACTTAGACAAGTAATTCATTTTGTTTTGTGTAAACTAGCTATTGTCATTTTGTTTCCCTACAAAAAGTGAACTTTTTTTTTATTTCGAATTCTACTATCAACTGAAATTACAGTACAAATTTAGTTTTTGCGAGAGAAACATTAATCTTGTCTCCCTTTTTTTCGCCCTACCAGAGATCCACTTGATCCCGGAAACAATGGTCTCGTTCACTAAGTGCCATTTAATACTAGAGCCCTCTTGCGGCCTATTGTGTTACTACGTCCCGAAGCCACTCGCAGATCGCTCTGATAAATGTTGAATTATTAAAACGGAATAGCCACCACGAGGATGGTCATAATTTATATATAAAAGTATATTTTTAAGCTGTAAATCTCTATGAAATTTTATCTAAGTCTACTAAGAGCAAGCAAGAGTATACCATAAGACAATAATATTCATATTGCATGGTTAACCCGAATTCTATTATGGGCCGTAAATTTATTATTGCTCATGAATAATATATCTCACAGAGATGCGTATTATCTCTCTGTCTTACAACATGGAATTTCGTTTTCTTCGTTTGGTAGGGCGCGTTTTTACAAACGGTTCAACGTATCACGTCTTTCGATGATCGCTGATTTGCCCTTTCTACTAGCTACTTCATTGCCAGATACATGACGCGGCGTTGTTTAGTGTGCGTTCTGTACTTTACTTGATGTTTTGAATTTTGTAGTACCGTAGTAATGAAAAAGGGGTGACTACACTAGTGATCATACAGTAGTGTTTTTTTTAAAACGAAGTTCCTTAACGCGTCTTGTGGTAGAAGTTAACTGGTGGAAATCGTAACATAACGAAAAAGCGTTACAGGGGCGTAATGATTTTTCGTTATAATACGAATCACTTTCGCTCGTCTCTCTATCTCTCTCTCTCTTGACATTTATTATTTAATATTTTTTATATTGTCTATAATTCACTATTTTATATATAATTTTCACTAAATGAATATTTTCCCCAAATATTCAATGAAAGCCTTTGATTTTATTCCTTACTTTACACTATTTGTATCGAAAAATATCTTTGTTGCTGTCAGAGGTCCCGCGACTGCACATTTAGTTTTTCATTGAAAAATCTTTTTTATATTGTTATTTTACGTTGTTCTCATTACTTTTAAAACATAACGTGGAATTCCCTTTAGCAAAAAATTCGTTTGGAATATTTTTTTAATAGATTTATTTTACTAGTACTAATACTTGTATTCTTCTAACGGTAATTTAAATGATAACAGTAAATAAGCAGTACATTTTATATTTTAGTATATTACAATTTAGACTCATTTTTCTTTAACATTTTACCTCATGCAGAGTTTTATTTTCTCTTTTGAATACACATAATCTTTGACGTTAATCGATATTCGACATTTTTTTTCTCAAAACTGTTTACGCCATTTTCGCATTTCTCCAGATTAACATTTTTTTTCAAATAACTCGAAAAAACAGAGTTAGAGATAGTCAATTTTCCGTATTTCCTATTAAACTGTCAATACACACTGATAAATTACAAAGCAAACATCCACCAATGAAGGCCGAAAGATTAATTCGGAGCTGTCGTTGTTTATATTCACACGGGTCTGTTTGTGAGCGCCGACGGCCTTTCTGCGTATCACCTCGGCTGAGCTTGAATACAAAACGGTCGTTTTCGTTAGCGGCGATTCGGTGAACGCAAGCACATGTACGCTCAATCTAATGTGGAACAGTGCTCACTGACCAAATCCACCTTCATCGCTCTTGCTGTTAACAGTGAAAAGTTTGCTCTCATTGAGGCAATCTTAAGATACGGCAAGAGTTCATTTCCACACATCGTGTTTCAAAATGTTTCCTTATCGCGACCACGTAACTAAATATTTCAACGAAACACAAATTATTATATGATGTTAATTATAAATAATTACGAATCACATGGATCACTATCAAATTGATACTATTTTATTTTTCTATTAATGAGACGTGTACTGCCCGATGTAATACTTTTATTTAAAATTTATTGCAACAAATTTCACTGCATTTAACTGAGTCAGCTAATGCAATACCGTGTCCCAAGCAGTCTCACTCACATTGTAACAGGGGCGAACGGTTTCTTGCATAACTAAAATAATGAAAAGGTATAATGAGTATATACTAAACTTCGATTTGTTTTTACCGTCATTCTCTCTTATAAAAACGACACATAAAATTATATAAACAAAATCTAAATGATCATTGTATTTATTAATAAAGTGGCTCTGTCACTTCACTGATTACAACATAATACTATGTCAATATACCTCAATATGAAACTGTAACATTGTAACTGTTTGTTATCATATATAAAGAGAAGAGAAAAAAAAACAAATAAACATACAAAAAGTTTGAATTTGATATTTTTTATTTACCTATATTTAGTAATTTCAGATTTCCATGGTGAGCAGGTGAATTTAGCGATAGCATCGGATAATTGATAAAATTGTGATACATTATCAAAATAGAATATGCACAGAAGATTTTAAATTGATTTTGTTAATTATCGAAGAGTTTTTTTTTATACTGATACGATCCGATTAGTAGAATCCGTTTATTGCTCCCAGATACATTTGTATTGCCTTAGCAACTAAACAATTATACAAAATTTTCATTTGAAAGATTAAACTTAATAGAGCTTGTAATTAGGGCTGCTTAGAATACTCTGTACAATTCCCATATCGAATCTATTAATTCTAAAATTTCTTACAAATAATTTTTTCTCCATTTGATTTCGCTCACACCCCATCGTATAGGTTCGAAGTAAGGTTTGGTTTGCAATAGCTTTCCTTGGAAATCCTTCATAACCTACACCATTAATTCATTGTTTTAAAAATATTTTCTTTGTATTCTTAGTGGATTACCGAAATTTAGGAAAGAAGTAATAAATAATTATTCATAAGTAGTAGCAGTAAACAATAATTTTTGTGGCGTGAATTTATTCTTAATGTAGAATATTCTAAGTAAAATCCTAAGATCAGCAAGAGATTTAAAACTCATAGAGGCAAATAACTCCGGTCTCGAAGAAATGTACAACATTTTATCTCTCCAGCACAATATCCAGCAAACAAACCCTATCTGACTCTTGGCGCCTTAACTTAGACGTAAAAATAGACGGACGGAGTACCTTTAATAAAAATTGACGTCCCACAACCGGTGAACTCCCTGACTGCCTTTACGTTGCCAACGCCGCGAGACTCCCATTGTTAAGAGCGTCTTAAATACTTTTCTATTCTTATTCATGGACTTGAATTCACAAAAAATTGATTGCAATCATTTTATTAAAAATTTTTTCAAAAGTTGTGTTTTATTTTGTAAATAAAGTTGAATAAATGTTAACATGGCCATCGTCTATCCGCTCAAACATTAAATAGCCCATCTTCATATATATAATAATAATAATATTAATAATAGTAATTGCTCAGCAGGGTTCTTTGCGTCTATTTTTTTAATTCATAATTCGTCATCCATTAAACGAAAGTTAACATATGTCACAGAATATGTGACTTATTATTTAATTTTTATAAAAAATCATAATCACTTTATGTCCATTAGAAAATAGTTTTACTGCTTTTGTTTATAACGTCAAAAGCAAAATTTCTGAGCGGGACAAATGAATAGAATATACATATAACATGATGGTGAAACGGTACAAAATATGGTAGTCTAGCTTTCGTCCGCAACTCCACCCGCGTTGATATAAACTTCTTTGTATTTAATATCTACTCTTCACGCTGTCAACTATGAATCCTTTTGCAGTTTAATCTATCCAATCCATTTCCAGCCCTGTGTTCATCTTGATCCTCTCTTGACCATTGCTGTTACCTATAAACAGTCCGTATAAACGAAATAATTCATTCTATGTGAAAGCTATATCCTAGCATCATTATAAATAGTAACCTATACGATATTCTGATGTATGAAATACGTAATTGTAAAGTTTCATTAAAATCCGTTCAATAGCTTGAAGGAGTAACAAACATCTATCCATTACCACAAACCTTCATGTTTACATTACAGTATAATCGTATAGTAGATAGATGCATATTTCCATGGCACTGTCTGTTCTCCCCAAAATAATGAGCTAGCACAGCCAAAATATATAAGATTATACTTATTCGGAAGTTTTAAATTAATTATCCTGAAATGTGAGGCTTCGAGATTGCTTTTTCTTTAGAAGATTACAATATGAAACTGAAACAGAAATAGCCTTTCAGACAAATTGCATTAAATATTAATGTCGCTGTCTCCTGAATAAAATAGGTATCTATTAGATTAAGGTATTGTCAGAATTCGTAGTCTACAAATTTTAAGCTATAAAAGATCGTCAAATTCGTAGGTTGATAATTCAGTTTTACAGGTATAATTTTAATTTATACATTTTTCATGTATTTTTATTTTAGCTGAAACAAAAAGGAATATTATTATTGAGAAGAATAAAATATTAGGTCGAAGAAAATTTATTTTATATACAAATTCAAGATATTTTTCATCATATTTTATTTACATTCAATCATAATACATATATGCCATTTTGCTCAACAAACTTTTGCTATTTTGTAGATAGTGACATAATCCCATTGCTGTACAAATTTTGGGATTTCTGATAAAAAAAAAAACTGCGACAAGTTGTTTTGATAGTCCTTTCTTGATATTAATCTAACACTACCTAAAGAAATTTGAAGAGATCGAAACAGGTGAAAGTCTGATAGTGTAAAGTCAAGGTGGTAAACATTACTATATGGTGAATACATTAATACTCCCCAACCAAACTCAGTATTTGCTGAGTGGTTAATATCAGTTTATTGCAAGTTAATTCGGGTTTCGCTATTAGTCTGTGGAGCTTGTTGCCTTTTAACTAAGATATTTTTTGTACGCTCTTGTAGTAGGTAATCCATTTTTCATCACAAGTGGTCAAACTTTTAAAAACAGTTCGGTTTAATTACGTTTCAATAGAGAATCGCACATGAGTACAGATTCATTAGATTTCTTTCAGTAAACTTGTGTGAGATTCAAGATCGAGTTTTTTTGTAAATGCAGCTTTTTTCAAATGCTCAAAACTGTTTTGTGGTTAATTCCCAGCTCTTCAGCTATGTCGTAAGAATTAATATACCGATCTTGCTCTAATTTTTCCAGAATGGTATCAACTTTTACGGTCGTAACAGGTCGACCGGAGTGAGGTTCAACTTTGATGAATCACCATTAAAATTACTCGACTGAAAACGCTTTAACCAGTTTCGGCTACTCTTACTGACATTGCTTAGGTCCATAAATACCAAAAAAATTTTTACGCGGTTCGTGTCGCATTTTTCCGCTTATTGTAACAAAACTTCAAAATGTATCAACTTTCTACGTTAGATTCATTCATTTTATTGCACAGAAAATTTAGGGAAATTGTGGAATGACTTCTTTACCTTTTATTTTTTTTTAAACGTTATCTATTTAATGCTATGAAAACTAGCCAGATACAAAGAGCACAACCCAAGCGATTTTACTTATAAAATACGAAATAACTCTTTTTCCCGACCTAATATATTATTAAATTTCATTGGTCTTTTAGTACATTTGAAAATCCACTCAAATCTATCTTATTGTTCCACTCAAGACGAGTAGAGGCGTCATATGCGAATATATTGATTAAAAAAGCAAACGTTTGGTCCTCCAAATAATTGAAAACCAAAATTTAGACTATCTAAGCCATAGATGCCATATATGACGATTGCAAAACATCATATTGCCAATCCTGGCATCATTTGTGTTATGCAGGCACATACAAGCATTTGGAGACATGTGATTATAACATCACTTTCAGTATCGCCGGCTTGGTTATACGGATTAAAAATAATGTGTACGCAAAAGATGTTTTTCTTATTATAATTGTCGACAATGATAAGAATATCTGTATTTTAAATAAAATCTTTAAAATTCCCTCTCTATAGCCCATTACTGTCAGTCGCGCCTCGAAAACAGGAAAAAACACTATGTAGCAGTCCGCGCCGTGACGGTTAATGGTCGTGCTTTGTATTGTAGAGTTAACGATCCGTCGGAAAAAATAAAAGCGAGCTTTAGTGGAGGTTTTTAATGTATAGAAGTGCATAAATAGATCATAATATTATCGATCTTAAATAACAATATAGATTTATAACTAGAATTGCTTATTACTATTTGTAATTTTAGAACGTTTATTGAATACGTCATTTAATAAATGGTCTAAAATTATGTATTAAAATAAACCGTATATACACAAATATATTATGTACAAAATATATTAAGCTATGTAGGAACGTAAGAGAGATTGAATGTTAGCACATATTAAGCTATACATCAGTGTATTTTCTGGCTGATTGATTAATTACCCTTAATGCCATCACATAGAGAATGCTTGAAAATCTGTGCACGCTGATATAGCAAAACAGTGGACCCTGACGTGTCTGTACATTGAAGGTATACATGAAAAACGGGGAGGGGACAATAGGAAAACGGGACCAGAAGGGAAATCAACAGTTTTTAAATGTTGGCAATTTTCATGCGGTTTTTTCGGAGTAGATACAGCTTTTCTTGAATAATAATTAAGGCTTTATTTTATTTAAATTAGATTTTAGAGAAAAAGTTATCGTTCGGGGTGGGATGTATAAAAATTATTTCACACATATGCTACATACAACCGTTAGACTCGCACCCCGCCGCTCTATCGTTTGCGTACAAGTATTTTACTCAAATCATTGGACTATTTATGTAATACGTATCGCGATTCATGTATATAAGTAAAATGAATTGCTGTATATATGCAAGGTTATTACTTGAGAATGACTGGACTGATTTGTCTAGCTTTTTTTTCTTATATGTTTAGTAATTATCAGGACAAGGTTTGAATGAAATGAAAAGGCTTTTTAAGTTTTTTTGTTTGTCTGTCTAATTGTTTGTCTACGGTATCTTTAGAACGGCTGAACTGCATACAATGCGACTTTCACTGGAAGGTAGAGTAGTTTATTATCTAAGCATTAAGCGTTTGTTATCCCAGAAATATTTACCATTCCTGTGTGGTAATATAAAAATTCTAAAAAAAACGGGTTAATATCGATATGTTAACCCATTTTTTTTAGTATTTTTTAATTTACGTGCGATCAGTTAGAATAAAAATGGAAACCGAATCGAGATTGAGAACAAGACTGGAATCGGGATCTAGATGGAAACGAAATTGAGTGGTGGAATTCGAATCAAGAGTATTGAAATCGAAAACAGTACCGGAACTAGTATTGAAGAGAACGAAATTGGGATAGACAGCGAGATTTTTGTACGTAGAAGGTGAAGGAACACATACTATGTCCATGCGGTCGAAGCCGTGGCAGAAATCTAGTCTTTATATGAATGACTGGCAGCAGCGTTAACATATTGAGTCGTAAATGACGTTTGTTTGCTCATATTATCACGCTTAATGAGGTTCTAGAGATAAGCCACCGATAATTATGGATTATCCGGACGAAACGTGCCAACTAATTAGCTAATATATTAACTTTCATAGCGCCGCTCTCTTGGCACCACAGATGATAACACTGTGGATCAAATTGTTGATCTGAATGATCATTTTTATAACAAAAATATTAATTAAGAGGATTCTGCCAACAAAGGATGAATGCAAAGCGAGGGTTCTCGAAAAACTGACAATAAAAACCCTAGCTCGTTCCCTTACAAAGGCCCTCGAGATAAGGGCGTGCGATAGTGACCTACTCACTGTATTCCGACATTTCTCGAAGAGAAAGAGACACTCGGTAAAGTCAGTGAACGATAAATAAGGGAGTTCCCATCTGGCGCGATTCGTGTAAAATTGTACTCATACACGACGTCGAAAATATTTTATATCGTAAAAACGATCAAAATTGTGATTTAAACATATTTTCTAAAATATAATATCATTCAATAAAACTTTGTGATATGTTTTTCATCTACAGATTACTTGTGCAATGATTTTTTTTCTGAATCGAAGTAAGGTTTCAGATTTGACAATGTCCATATAATTTGATAACAATAGGCCGAGAAATGCAAATATTTGACTGAATTATAACATTTTAATGTGGAAAGTTTTATTTTGTAATTATAAATGTACCGATTGCTTTCGATTCAAAATTAATGTTTTACGACTACTCTTGCGTTGAATTGGAATAGATTCCAATTCTATCAGATTCCAAACCCTATTTCAATCGCAGCTCTGGAAGGTGATTCTTGGGTCATGTGGAAATTGTCACATGAGACAACTTTTAAAAGTGAAATTTCTGTAATGTTCCGTATACAAAATAACGAAACATGTCAAGTAATGGATAAAATTGTATTCTCATTCGCCTATGGAAATTTAAAATAGTTTCTATTTAAATATCGTGAATTTTTAATAGGTATGAGAATATACTTTTAATATTTAAAACGGAAAAGGGGGAGTTTTATAGCCTTTCAATCTGGAATAAAAAGCATGTTAAATGAGAGCAGCAGAATGATTTCATTAAAATAAAGTATTGCTCATTATATTGATCTTCTAAATTTAACGTGTGACAATTATTGTCGTGTGCTAGGATGTATCTGTTGCATGTCACATGAAAACCGTTTGACAATTGTCACAGCTTGGAAATTGAGAATACTGAATTAGTGTTTTCGGTTGATATTTATCATTTCGTATGAAATGATAAATGACAAAGGACCATACTAATTCAGTATTAATAATTACTTTTATTATATAATATTCATACTCTATTATACGTCTCTTTAAAAATTGTCTCATGTGACAATTTCCACATGGCCCCTGAATCGGTCGTCATCTCTAGTACTACAAACAATATCGAAATTCGATCGGCATCAATCCCTTTAGAAAGATTTGAGAAATGATTTTCTCCAAAATCAACCAAAATGTCAATTTTATTGGTTTTAATATTTACGATAAAATAATTCGAAAAGTTTTCATTTATTTATATATCGATTTAGAGACAGTCCAACGTTATGGAGACGTGGTAACCTTAAAAAAAATCCCTCTCGAGCCTTCTGTTTTATGCTAACAAATTAGATAATACACGTTTAACAACCGATCAATTCTTAGGATACCAATTTCAATTTAAATCAAATTTTTTGTAAAGAATGGGAAGAAAATTTTAGAAAATGAAATTTTACATGAAAATATGTTATAAAATAAAGAGCAGGACAATATTTTATTATAAGTTTATGATGTTTGGAAGGTCAATTTAGTTCACTTGTTGACCTTTATCATTTCATTTAAAAGTGATAGAAAAGTAAAAACCCTACATTCAAACTGAGTTATTTTAGAAATTGAACGCATGTACATGACATTCCTACTGCAGTACAACCACCTCTATTTATTTAATTACCTCTCGCGGCTGTCTGCGTATGAAGTACAATTTAAAATTCCTTTCTGTAAATAAATAACGATTCATGAATTTCGTGCGTAATTTCAAAAATTTGTTGATTAGTATTTAGAAACATTATTATTTTTGAATTCTACATTTTTGTAAATATGATTTCTAATCCCTTAGAAATACTTTCAGACATTAATCTTATAAATATAAAAAGAAACGTAATAATAACTTATATTTTTTTTACCTTGAGTGCTTACGTCTTTTAGGAATTTTGATGGAAAATATTTCAGACCAGAATAAATGTTGTTCGTTTATGTCAGACCTGACATATTTACATCTTTGCTTGTATAAATGATTTATTGTTTTGTTTGTACTCGGAGAATGTTTGTGATCACTCACCGAAGGATATACTATAACGGAATTTGAACGCTGACGAATCAGTTTTCTTTAGACGACCAGTTCGTGGATTTATTTTAAGTGCGATCAATTAAAAGTGTTAAACTGGCTCCGTAGTGCATTTCTATATCTAAGTATGAAGTTAATTTTTCTCCTCATTTCAATACTCGAACCTCAATAAGGTCATTTTGCAGCAGTATTGACAAATATGGAATAACAAGTTTGTAGTAAAAACGCCATAACAAACTCATGTAATGTGTCGTAAGTGCTCGCGTGTACTAAGAAAGTAGATAGTTTATTATGCAGGAAATTTACAAACGCACATTGACACTTCAATGGACGACTGGACACTGGTCGGCTGCGACTTCCTTGTGTATTAAATGACGATTTCAAGCTCAAAAACATAAGCGGGAATCGACTGGCATAAAAACGAAATTTTGATCCAGATCGAAAATATTTTTTTTTTATTTAGGCACTACAGCCAAACCGCTACAGCAAAAACGCTATTCAAATACAGAGCTTTTTTTCGTGTAAGCTTTACACGTACAGCGCAACAAATATAAATGGAAGTTTATTTGTGGAACTTAAAACCCTAATTGTCAACCATGAAACGGCTGTCGAGGGGCTAATAATGGAGTGGTTCGCCTCAAATTTACATAACGGCCGAGAAAGATAAGCTCTATAACTTCAATTCCGTTTTAACTTTATTTCTGTTTTCTTTTCTAGACGAAGTGACGTGTTTTGTTTGAAATATATATATATATATATATATATTTTCTTTAATAAAATCACAGCTGTGACTGGCAATGCTTTCGTTTGTACGGATATAGAAAAAAATCATAGTCCAAATTTCGACTACGGCCGACATCATGATAAATTTATTAAGGATTTAACCCTGTATTATTATCGATTAAAGAAAAGCTTAGAGCTTAGAGAAAAAAAATCTTTAGTAGCTTGTAATTTCATTTATCTAAAAACGATGTAGTTTTAGGTTTCAGTAAGTATTTCATATAACGCGCCGATTGATTTTCTAGATCATACTTATTTGTGTAAAAGCTCTTGTTCTTAAGTTAGATGTGTTAGATAAGGATGTGTATTCACTATGAATGCGCAACGTTTTTGTGAATAGTTAAGACATTCGAAAGAGTTATGACTCTGGGCAAAAAATGGGTTAGTTACTCATCGAATGCCTCTTAAAAGTGGACAACCAATTTCAGTTGAACTTCTATCGTCGGCGTGCACCTTGTGAAAAATATTACCGAAACAAAGAATTCTCGCTAGGAACCCAGTATAAAAATACGTATAAATTACATAAATGTAATGGCGTTTTAAAACAGTAAAAGTATAACTTACTATAATATCGTGATAAGACGCTTGCCTGTGACATTAAATAATACTACATACATGTATTTGTAATTGTAATTGTAACAGTGATCGAGTATCCTTACCAGGGCGGTTTTTTTTTTACTAATAATGATAAGTATGACAGAGATAGTACCAATAGAGAAAGAATATCCATCAAATAATGGAATGCGTGCTGTTTAGTAGCAAAATAATTTCCGACAAACACATTTGTCTATTTATAAACGAGTTCTAATTATTAAATGATCGGAATAACCATAAATTTTATGATAATAAAATTACAATATCGCATTAGAAACATGAAATTGGATTGTAACGTGTCTTTAGAATACAAATAAAAAGAGCAATTATGTGAGGGAACGTTGTGATTTTCAGTAATATGTGATAAAGGGACTGGGCGTGGTTTCGTCTTCTCGAAGGGATGAACGAAAGCGCAGATTGACAAAATAAGTACATATAATGAATTTACGTCATGTATAGGTTGTTGAAGCACATTTATCAAGTAATATGCAAACGGAATTGGTTATTTATTAAGATTGATTAAATTATAAGCATCCAAAATCAATAAACTTGTATGAAAAAATTGTGAATGAAAAGACGCACGTAAAGCAAGAGTTAAGGTCTGTGATCTTTGTCTATATTTGAGGAAAAAGGCGCAAGTTACGTTATATTGTATATGCGTATTTACTTATAATTATTATATTTTTTTAAATTAGTTTTAATATTTTCAAGTAAATATTTATTATACGGCATTTCAAAATAAAAATTATACCGTATTTTCGTGATTACCAAAAGAACACTATTATAGGCAAATTACGTCACTTACTATTTATTTATAAAAATATTCATATTATCAAAGCATAGTGTTTCAATAACAAAAATAATTGATATATACCATCTAATATGTCATATAATATTAAATGAATATCGTATTACAGTGGAATCTCAATAACTCGAACCTCCTTAAGTCTAAATCCTCAGTAAGTCGAAAAAATTGCCATTCCCTTCCGATGAACCTCTAAATACGCGATATCTCAAATTATTTAGACTTTGTAACTCGAAAAAAACGTTATTTCCCTACGAAATATTGATAATACATATTTATACGCTATAACTCGAATTTCAAAAAGGAGACTGTAAGTCGTAGTTGGTAAAATATAATGACGTCTTACTTGGAATTCCCCGAAATAATAGCAATAAATTCCAGAATTAATGTTCGGGTTCGAAGCTTCTAATCTATTGTTTTTGTCATGTACACGTGCAATGAATGAATACATTCATGAAACTTTCTAAGTAACACAGCTGTGAACGTTATGTTGTTCCTTGTCGACACAGTCATATGTATCTCGAAGTTCTTGTTAAGTCGAAAACTCGTCAACTCGAACTTTTTCGCATTTCCCTTGACAATCGCGTTATTGAGGTTCCACTGTATTTTCATAATTTTCTTTCTGTTTTAAAATCAATCTTCTATTAATACCTCCTAATACAGAATACTATATTTTATTGTTACGAGCTTCTTAAAATGTTGCATACATAACTGTTATAATATTATTTAACTATTTGTGGTTATTTCTAATAAGAAAAAAAAACATTCAATAAATGTGTCCAAAATTTAACAATAGGTACACCGAAAATTTTCCAATTCAAATTGACTCAGTCATTGATTACAAGGCGACGAGACATGTTCGTCTAGGTCGAGGCGATCAATCGCAGTCCATAGCCTTTTTAAGTCCGCGACCTGTCGCTGATTTGAAAAGGCAGAACCATCGCGACTCTGTATTTCGTTAATTCGTCGGAACGTAACCGAAATTTAATATGATTCCCCCCACCTTCGATTCCATCTAAATTTTATTAACCAAAGGGATAACTAAGTCTACGTCGTAACTCCGGGGCCCTGAATCGTGTTAGTAAACATTACCCAATCACGCGTCGTTCGCTAGGGTTGTAACGAGCATTTAAAATTTTAAGATTTTTTTTTTCTTAATAATTGTATGAAATAATGCAAGTTCAGTGTTATATTTATACAGATATCGAAGTTTACTAGTTACCAATTTGATATCGACAGATTCTAATAATTTCAAATAAAATTAATTACTTCTAAATTTTCCGTTCCTATTAAATTATTTCATAAGTTTCTATAGATGCATAGAGTAATGAAGACTAAGCGAATAATGGAATAATACCTCTTCGTTTTTGGTAGTATCTTTTAGATTGACGACGGATGCTGGAGCAATAAAATATCTATACAATCCCGACATTTCAGAGTTCATTATTAGGTTGAGAAATATAAATCAATAATATTTTATCTTACAGACAATGGAGTTTACGGTCGTCCGCTTGCACGTTACAAAGGATCGCCAATAAAAGCGCTAAGTTCATCGATCACGTTGCAATAATTTCTGACATATTTATATATCTGTGTCTCTGTATCTAAAATGGCTTATTACAATACAAGATAGGTAGATATTATTCGTTTCATAATGCCATGCGTTTGAGTTGTGTTACTCTCTTCTAGGCAAAGAAATACAATTTTCTGGACTAAATTGCTAATATCATATTTCAATTATAAAATAGTATGAATACACATATATAAACAATAATATTATTGTTAGAACATTTCATATTTATTATCATTAACATCTATTCTTTTAAATACACAAAGATTACAAGGATCTCAGAATATATAAAAATTATGGATCCGGGGTATAGTCACTATAATCGCCAAAAAATTTTACACATAAGGACTGTTTTTTATTAACTTTAGCATTTTGTTTTTTCGAATATCATTAGTCTAATCGTGTTATTTGTTTACAAAAATTACATTTGTTTAAATTCATTACGATATCCATGCGTTTTGGCCAGCTTAACAACGAATTTAAAAGTTTAAAGTACTATAATATCGCTCGGCGCTTGCAGATGTCACTGTAATTAGTTTACTTTTTTGTTTCGGTTTCTTTTTTCTTATCAGCTTAAGGATAATAAATTGAACATTTTTTTTCGTTCTCCATTTTAATTTTTAAGTTAACAATAGGATTTATTTTTCATCAAAACTTAAATGAGGCTTATGAGGCGTGCAGGCTATGAGGCTTATTAGATTCTCGAAATAAATATTTAAGTTGCTTAAACATTTATCTTCGTTTAGTGTTATGAGGATCATCTTCAAATTTTATTTCAGCATCAGCACAACACCCCGCATGCCGCTATAACAGAAGGGACGGTATTATCATTTTAATAGCTTCTTCTGTCGCGGCTTGTGACATATTTACGACACTATTAAATTTAATAACACGTGTTTAACGCTAAATTCATGCGCAACCCGGACATAAAGTAGGTAACTTGAAAACTATAAAAACGAGAAATATGCGCCTCCATAGTCTCACTCCATTGTAAATATATTATGGCGTAGTTTTATTTTTTTTCTTGTAACAAAGAAGTAAATTCATTCGTATACAAAAAAATAAGAGTTTGTCAGTAAAATAAATGAGCTGTTTAATACTTTATAGCTCTTTTACGGTTTAATTTGTAAATTATGTAAATAGCGATTCCCATGTATTCATTAATATTTTTATGTAGAAAATTGAATACTTTTACAAGAGACACAGTTTTTGTCAGAATGTCCCTGATTACGCGTAAACACAGAACCGAATAAAAAAAGCGAACATCTAATTCCAAAAGAGTTTATTTTTGTTTACATTATATAATATTTACAATAAAAAAGTTTTCAATATCAGAAATAAATAAAGGGCCATCGCAAGGAAAATAACGCGAAAAATAAAGCTTTCTTCGGTCAATAGAAATATTGAGAGCATTGTTCCTTGTTCTATTGTTAGCCAAGAAGTTGTGTAGCTTAAAGGTACATAATACCGATGGAATCCCTAACAATAGCCCTTAGACGCTCCCGTGAGTTCTGTTATCAAAAACGTTTGCCTGTATAGTCTGTGACGGGACGATTTTAATATTATGAAATAATGCCAATACGTGACTCAAAATTTACATACATACATTACTTAGCACAAGTTACGCGAAAATGACAAGAACAATTTAATAAAACCCCGAATTTGTGTGATTGGGAGTCACCTTGACTGCCTCTTTGACAATAACGAAATGAAAATTACGGAGGCAAATGAATTACTGCCGCTACTAACGTATAGATTTCCAGTTTCTTTGTAATAAATAGCAAGACAGCCTAGAAAAATACAGGTAAAATGGGAAAGGTGCGTCGCTACTGATATGAAGATAATTCATTTAAATCAAATCTAATCAAAAATATCTTTATTTCGTAGGTTTTGAAATTACAATTGAAATACGTCATTGATCAATTCTTTTTGACTTTACCGCCCATTCCAAATGCCGATTCTAAGTTCCCATTTATATTGAATGAGGAAAGAAGACGCCGTTGGGATAACTTTACCTGCAGTCTGGAAAATCTGCACACGCATTGCATAGGGACTATTAGATGACTCCATCTCAGTAGAAGAGAGCTCTTAATTCTTTTTTTCAAATAAAGATTATATGGATTGAATTGATACAGCGAGTTAGGAATTGAGAGAAAAATAAAATTCGTTGCCCAATGACAGTCGAGTAGTTTTGAAAAGTGACTTAATTTTTAGGAATAACTATGGAGAGGCCATACATCTCTTTTAATTTTGTACGGAGCAAGTGGAAAAGCAGTTTCGATCCAGAATTTATTGTCCCCTGGTATTCATTCCAGTGTCTTTACATTCTTAGTTGGCATGTATCTACCAAATTACTCCTACACATGCTATATAAATTATAATAACATTTTATAATATAAAAGTTCTATAGTTCATATAATTCACATTGTCATGCATTTCTCTATTAAATTAATTCACTCTGCTTGTACTTTTATCGCTAAAGAGTTCTGACGTGTTCCTGCAAAGATTGTTCGAATTATATAAGCGAATGAAAATAAGTAGATAGATTAGTAAGTAATTAATTTTAATTCTGTGTATATTAGATTTTACTAACAGTCATTGAAACCAAGTAGTTTCTGGCGACAAATCTCAGTATTATCGCCTAACTCCTAACCGGTAAGGAGTGCTGTGACTGCTATTGTGAAATTCAGCACCATGAGATAGATGATGACTCCCAAACGCAAAAAGTTGAATAACTAAAAAAAGAGCTTAAATACACTATATGTGCCTGTAATATTTAAGAATTTCCCTCGATTACCTTGTGCTTCCATTATCAGATCCTAACTTGGTGACTATGTGACCACCTCGGGAGTATACCTTTTCAAAGAATTGACGAACTAAACATACCTAAAAAACGAAAACTAAACATACATAAAAAATACATACAGAGAATCTCCTATTTCTAAAATCTGTTATAATTTAAATATAGGATGTTTTACAATTTGCGTGTTGTTTCAAAGCATTTTTCGTCTTTCCAAAATTATTAATATATATATTCAAACTTATAAAGTTTTAGTGTATAGCTTCACAATTAATATTTCTTGAAAAAGTGCTATATTTTCAATGTTTCTATTATATTTTAGTCTAAAGAATAATTACTCTTAATTAATAATTTATTCTTAAGAATAAAATATAATAGCGAAATCTAACGAAACTCAAGAAAATTATAATAAAAAAATTAAATAAGCCAATTAATAACGAACGAATATTTGTTAGTCTTTTTTAAAGCATATCGCGCTTCAACTGGCGTATTAAAATAATTATTATTTACTTATGTATTACACGTACATTTTTAAGGCTGTAGGCGGCCTTCATTGTAATTCTGATTTTAGCTCGCAAAGTAGGCCTCTTAAGGCGGATACACCCTTTTCCAGAATTTTCACTTTTTCATCCCCCGTAAAAAACATCTACCCAACAAAAGACACGGTAACGAGTGCCTTCTGTAAGGCGACCGCGGGAACAATTTCCGAGTCGTTAAGCCGAAAATTCGACGTCATCAATGTTGACGGCGGAGGTTGAATTTTAGAAAACGCGCCCTCGGTTTTGGACCACCTCGTTAAGGGGGGGAGGGCGGCGGAGAGTGGGGGGCCGAAAGGTCCAAATGGGAAAGTTAACTATTGTCTATTATTCAAGGTACAACGCCGTTAATGGGTCCATGATTTCTTACTAGATTGCAGCGGTTAGGCTAAACGACAGTCAATAATTATAATAATTATTATTAATATTTCTCATCGCTTTCATGAAACAAACAAGACGTTATATATTTCGTCATCACGAGCAAACGTTTCAACAACACACTAAGGTTTTAGTATTTTAGAACATATCTACATCATTTAGAACGTTTTAAATTGTACATGAGCAGTAGTTTGAACCCAGTTGAGTAAAAAAATTTGAATTTATTTTTTTTAAACACCTTTTATGTACTGTTTATAACACTGTCGTAGTTAATTATACGGGGGGTTCCTTAAAGATTCAGTGTCGTGAAATACCAAATATGACAATTGATGCTATTATGATCTTACTTTGAATTGTTACATAGAACAAATAACGCTCAATGATTATAATATACTAGTTTTATGCCGGCGGATTCGCTCGAATGGACATAGAATGTGTTTCTTTATCCTTCATATTGAACGATTTTGCTGTCAATCCCAATCTAATTCCCGCTTTCAATTTTAGTCCCCATACTGTTCCTAATTTCGATCGCGGTCACAATCTTGATTTTAAGCCCGGTCCCACGATGTCGTTTCAATTTCAGACCCAGCTCACAATTGTCATTCTCATTTCAATTTCGCTACCGGTCACATTACCGATTTGTAAGAAACATGGGCCAATGCTACTATGAAAATAAAATATAAGATAGATTATTTGGGAATAGTGTAGCTCTCTATTAGAGAAAGTTTTTTTAAAATCGATGTAGTAATTCAGATCAGTAGGAATCAGTACGAAACGTGGACAAAGACGAGGACCGATGTTAAGATAGGTCGTATAAAAACCTTTATCACAAAAATACCATTTATACGAACATATTTCAATGGTGGTCCATCAAACGGTGATGGAGTTTAGCGATTACATATTACAGATCGATGTAGGTGTGTAAGAGAGAGACATATGTAGCGATTTAAAATTTTTTTAACTGTTTTGCATCTATCAAATGTTTTATTTTTTTTAATAATTATCATTATAAATTTTCTTATCGTAGTTAAGTGATTTTATATTACTTATTTATTTTTAGACAAAATCAGTCGTTTTTTATATGTCATAAATTAAATTGAATAAAATGATTATTGATTGATAAATTACGGAAGAAAAAATTATTTCATAAAACCATCATTTCTTTTTTTTTTCACTTTATTTGGGATAACAAATAGTTATAATGTTAAAGTTTGGTACTACGGTATTTTTACATAGTATTGTTATACTGTAATCAGTGGCGTTATCTACAAGGACACGAATAATTTAATATAAGGCTATATTTAAATTAATACTTTTGAAATAACAGTGCTAGTTTATAAATAATTACAATATTTCTTTATATTTTGTTGATAGATTTTTGAACTTTCGTTTTTATAAAAGAGAAATGACATGAAAAAAAAATCGACATAGAGTAAATGCTCATTATACATACATGTTCATCATTCTAAATTTCTTTAAAATTTGTCTAAACTTAGAAATAGTAAAAAATACAACAAAAGCTTGCATATGCCGAAAGTTGAAGATGCGCTATTGCTACATAATTGTTGAAAGGAATGTTGCAAAAATCGAACACAAGTTATTACTAAAATGTAGATATATAAGTTTTATAACTTTAAAAGATTAATTTTTTTTAAAGAGCCACATGAGTCTCTCATTTTCATATAGTTAATTGCAATGTGAAAGAGGTCATAATACTTCTCAATTAGTAGCGAATGCGCGCGGAGAGCATATCGTTATAAAGAACAATGTAGTTAAAATTTCAATTGACTGTAATGTTAATGATTATTCGAATATTCAGTAAAAAAATTAAAAATTATAATATAACCAATTCTAATGTATACAGTTTAATCGGGAAAAACCTTGATTTTCAGCATTTATTATATGTATTTCAAAAATATGTAGCTAATAAAGGCGTAGAGATACAGTAACAGATCTAACGACCTTTTCCAATGAATATCCTATAATCATAGCCTAATAATTATGAAACAAATTAATTTATTGTAAAAAAATTATTTTAGGTCGTTTGTTTAATTTTTCCTTACGTGAACAGTATCGTGCAGTAAGATGTCGACTGGACAGTCGATATCTTAAGAGGACTCTTATGCTATCAGGAGAACTCACCTGAGGTTATAAAAAAATTGATTGTCTGTAAAGTCGGTTTACGAACGATAATTTTACGTTAAAACGTCATAAAAAAACATCGATGAAAAATTACGTACTTTTATAATGTGAATTGAACTATTATCACTGAATTACCATTATTTTGTATCATCATGAGAAATATAAAATATTTATCATTATTTTGTATCTCTGTTCCACTCCATCGGCCGATGGAGTGGAACAGAGATAAATGCGTCACAAGCCGAACGCTTAGGCCGATCGTGCCTCTCTATCACTTGTTCCGCGCTCTCGCTCGCATGCTTGGCTCAGGCGGAACGTGACATTGAGTCATACTTTTTCGTGCGTGCAGCCGGCGTTTATCGATGTATAAGACGTTATCACGTCAAAAAAATTAGGACAGCCAACAATTTTCCGAAAGAATGCGTCAGTATGACCTCCTCAATATGTACAAGCATCCATTTTCATATTTACAGACTAACTGACCCGACAGACGTTGTTCTGCCCTTTCCGGTAGGTGGCGTGGCCGCAAACAGGTATAGACCGAGTGGCGGGTCTACATGAAAATAGATTATTAAGCTTCTCTATTTTCAAATCGGAGCCGGACGCCCGTCGTTGACATGCACGCTAAAGCACATCAACAAAATGATAGCGTGAAATTATTCTTCGTGTTCAAATAACTATATCATACTAATGTTCATAGAAGTTTGTTAAACGGTGTAAAATTAATGCATTACACCGCTATCTAGTGGCGAGTTACAACGAAGTGGATAGCATTAAAACCTATTCTATGTAAAAAAAAAAAAAACACTTAAAACCTTTATAGTGACGAGTCAAACGGTGTCGGAGTTTATCAATCTCAAATTGATACATACAAAATCATCACCTATCTTTATTTCTATTGATTAATCGTACCTACGAACAATTGCTGATTTAAAGCTTATTCTTCTTAGAGAACAGAAGAATTTCTAAATGTGAATAAAAAACTATTAACATTCGAAACACGAAATTCGGATAGTTATTTTCTTGACGTAGCCACTTGAAGAGGTGGATATTTTCTCGCACTTAGTGATTTTTTAGCGTTACATTTAATCAATAATAACACATCTCCTGGGAATCTCTTAAATTATTTTAAATTACACACAAGAGATACATAAAGTACGTGTGCAAGAGATACATAAAGTACGTGTGCCGATCGACCGTCGTAATGTGGAGATGAAGACTAAATACTAGGAAAAGAATTAAATAAAGGAAGGTCTTTTTCTTTTAATATACTTTTTGGGTCATAAACTGAAATAGACAGCCGTTTTAAATAGGAAACTACTTACTGTAATTCCAAAGATCATAAAAAATGCCTAATTTAATGGATGATTTCACAGGTAATCGTTTTTTTTTTTACAAGTTTCATGGTTGTCTGACGGGATCAGTTTTTTAAAAATATTTGTTGTTTTTTTTTTAATCACAATAGGTCATTTTTAAACAGACAGCATTAATTCCTATTAATTATAAGAACAATGCTATTCAACTTTGCCTATTTTTGTGTACAAACGAGAGTACAGCGATAGGAATAGTTACTGACACGAAGTGAAAAAAATTTTTCGTTCGTAAAAAGCTGTGCATTATGAGCCGTGTAATTTAGGGGATGCTGCATATAAAATCCGACACGGTGAATAACGGCGATCCTTATATCGGTATAAACATAAGTTCCGTAATGATATAATAACAAAGAAGGGAAGAACGAATTTTCCACACAGACAAATCTACCAAAAACCATCGACAAACATACGTCCAATATAAAGGTCGTCATAAAGTCAACATTATTTTCTGAAATAACCTCAAAATACAATTTCTCTTGATCGAAGACACTTGACAAGGACGTTTTCCTTAAGCGATACCATGAAACGATTTTTTGTATACAAAATATTATCAAATTCCCGGAGCGCTCATCGAGAGGGCTGTCACGCTGTGCAAACTGCGAACGGCCCGCGTTTTTAAAATTCAATAAATGGAGTCTCGCGCACATATTTGTTTCATATCCCAGATGCGGAACCTCCACTAGGAACATTTTAATAAAGTCATGTATTCAGTAACAAAACTGTATATGTGTGTTATATCATTACTAATAACATAAATAAATTCAAATATGAGGTCGTTACGGTTTCATGGATTAAATTGACTCCCAAGGTTTTACAATGCTTTCTGTTTGGATATATAATTAAATTACTTTGATGTCTCGAAAGAGCATCAAGAAATCTTTATTTTGACGACTAATGGACTTAACTGACTCAATATCAAATTTTGCAATCGCGCAGTCCTGTCGACATTGATGAGAAGAGCGAATAATAATTTTCATCCCTTTATCCTAGAAAGATTCTCGTAATTTTTTGCCGATTGCGAAATTTGTGGCGTCCGATTTACCAGTATCATTATACAATGAGTACCGAGAATAGTATTCGAATCAGTTAAGATATATATGTAAAACATGTAAAAAGTTGTTGTATATTCAGAAGAGCGAAGCTAGTAACAGTTTAGAAAAAAAAATCAAAATAATACAATACGACGCGTGAACTCTACTATTTTTTTTTTTCTATCACTACGCCTAGCCCATCCTCGAGTGGCGCTTAAAGCAGATTATTAAGCTTATATGCTATATTATTAACGTTAAATTACACATTTACATGAGTGCGGGTCCGAGAGCTTAATACGTGTCCAAAGTTAACCGCCGAGGCGACCGCGCGCCCCCTGCCGGCCGGCCGCTGCAACCGCACAAACTTTGTAACCTAACCTAATGTTCTAGCTTTTGCGTCGCCCTGGAATAATTTTATGTTTTCTAGGTCGATAAAATATTGCTTAATTGTTAGGGCGGTATTTTACATTTTAGGCACTCCAAAGTACTCACATGAAATATTATACTAATACTAGAAATATATATTTCTGGAAGCTCTTCGTAGACGAGTGGTCTCACAAATTCTTCTCATCATAAATTGTAATTTAATTAAACAATACGTGTATATATGGACTAACAACCGCCGCCGACTGTTATAGTCTTTGCAACACTAGACTTTGCAACACTATCGAAATGATTATTAATATTATCATCTAATTAGCTATTAGTAGTATATGAATAGTGTAATTAGCTTTGATAATTCTGTAAGAAAACTAGTTGTAAACTTTCTTCACTACACGTTACGCAGTACAAAAATGCTATGCGTGAGTGCAAAGGACGCGACGTCATTAGCTGCAGTTGAACTTTATTCACACTCATTACGAATTCTATATTAAGTTTGTGAATATGTATTGTACCTCGTTGTGTTGTTACAGACTCAGACCGTAGTTATCAAGAAAATCCCGGTGAGATCGCTCCATTTGTATATTTCTGGCTATAGAAAACTAACTAAAATACACTTTCAAACAGTCAAAAATCAATAAACACTAACGACAAAGTACGCCAGACTAAAAAGTATAGACCAGACAAACAATTGTTACGATAATTTTGATAGGACAGAGATTGTCTAAACTCAATTTAACTAAGGTCAAATTTACGTCGCCTCTGTCATTAATCCAAATAAGTTAAATACAAACCTAATCACTAATTTAGTATAATTGTGGTGGAACTGACATTACCATTGATATTGACAAATAATTTTTGGAGTTCTTAATTTCATAGACAATTTTCAGAGGAATCTGACCGACTTGAACAAAAAGGTGCAATTGTATGTATTACTCTAAATTGAGTTCACGCTTATTATTCAGCAACAGTCAGTTCTTAATATTCTTCTATGTATATGCTATTTTCTAATATCATAGAATACAAGCAAAATATTCAGTGTACTGTCATAATTCTAAGACGATTGCCGGCAACGTACGTCAACATGCGGCGTGCAATCCACCGCTGAATTTTGAATCTGTTTTTCCACAATGAATCCCCATCCAAATATTTGAATATTGATTCGAGAGGATTGACAGATATCGGACACCTAAGCAAGTCTTAATAGTTTATTTATTTTTGTCCGTTAACGTTAAATAGTTTTATTGTTATTTCTACGTATGTTTCATACCAGATCGGCACATACTCAGAAATATGCAGACAGTTACATCCAACATTGATCACTGTTGGATTTAACTGTCTGCGAGGCCAAGACGTTGTTTATTTATAAAAGAACATACACATAAACATACAATAGTGCGTCATAAAACGAATATTTATCACAAACCGCGACAAATCCATTTTCAGTACATACAGACTAACGACTTTCAGTATTAATACAGATATATCACATTAATCAGCAAGAAGGCCCTGGCGCGACGGCAGTGTGAAACACGCGAAATTTCGTTATCTTCGGCCCGAGATCGTATCGCCGAGCGACGAATGCTCGGCGCTTTTATTAAATTTTACGGGTTTCACGCAGGTTGTTATCGACGCTGTAAACGTACCGAATAAGATGTAATAGCTCGGCTTACACGGGAACTTACTTCGCCGAATTGTTTCTGCTATAGTGGATTGTGCTACCTCCGGGAGGCTGTGTTGATAACGCATGCGTAAATATTCGCTTAATGGGCGTTTTGTGTTAGAGACGACGTGGTCATTGTAAAACAGAAACGCTCTATCTGCGATGATCGATCTGGTATAACGTAATTAATATTATTTGAAGAAATGTACGGATACATAAAATACGTTTGAGGATAATTGAGAATTTTGTTTGAGGTCCACGTTCTATCCATTGCTGTATATCGGAGTGAAGCGTGAGAGATATTGATAGAATAAGTTGACATCCGTGATCTCTGAATCTGACAAATAGATAAGAAGTGTGATGTCGACAGCCAGAGCGACAATCTAGAAAAACCGACTCATAAACAGAATTGCTCTGCTCGATCATAATTTGTCCAATCGAGTAATAAATACAATAAGTCCCTGAATGATAGGAACTAAGATAATTTACGAAGTTGTACTTATTTTTAGCTATGAAAGCATTATCAAAGAAAAGGCGATTTTCTGAAATCCAATACATTTCCATTTTTTATGACATATCGAAATATAATATCGAAATGCAATAAAAGGCATTATATTATTTTAAATTTTGTGGGGAATTAAAAATACTTTACAATATTTTATATTACGAACTGAAAACATTTTGATGAGCTGTACGTTATTAAAAATCCTAAAATCTAAACGATCAATTGTACATTACACTTTTATTAGTGGCTTGATTTGCTATTCATGAAGAAAAATCTAGAACTTTTAAATTTCTAGGAAAACTATTTATCTTTTAAATAACACTAATCTATTAATTTCTTGAAATATCACTAAAGTTATAATTAATTTCAAGGAAAGGCTGTTGTTCAGTTTGAAGCGCTTAATTAATCTGCTCACCTTCACTTTAATTAAGTAATCACAAATAAATTACAGCATAACAGGGCTGGGACCTGAAAGAGCCGCTTAACGAAATACGAGTTAAATTGAAAACACCGAAACAAATGAAGCGAAATTATAATCGCCCACAGCTAAGGCAATGAAATTAATGCTTAATCCGGACTACCAATGCTGAATACTATAAGTAATAATTTAATTTATTGAATATGATTTAGTCTGTGAATTGTTATTGATTGGTGTTATCATAAAATCAAATATTCGTTATTGAAATACCTTCATGCCTTAATTCACATTAAATTACCCATATTTACGATCCGTACTTAGCGCTTATTTCGCCTGCCTGTGATGCAAAAAATGGAAGATGCAGTCCATATTACACCGTTACAAGCCTTTTTAACTTATCAGGAGTAGGATTTTATATCATTTCTTAGAGACACGTATGCCCTGAAATCGGGCTTTATATGAATTTCAAGAGAATCAGAGGTAAGAATCAGGACCACCTGCACATATGTAGCCATATACAGATGAAATCTTTGATTCGACTGTCTCGGAACAGCTTCGAAATTATTCAGTATAATTACATTTTGTGTTATTCTACTCACTTATTTGGTCGCGTACAAAGTTGATATGTTTTTATTTATTTTAAAGTTTTCCCTTCATAAAATAAAGAAATGTACTATTTAAATATGATAATTATGCCTTGAAAATGAAATGAGCTTTATAGTAAGTCACGCTTATAGTTTTACATAATAATGAACTATCACTCGCGGCCACGTCTGCCTACACGTTTTTTAACTAACAATTTCTATTATTGTTTAAAAACCTGCAAGCTCAACGAAATTACTAAAACTTACAATCTAAAGTGCCCCTAATCTCGAAAAAATACATCAGTGAAGTGAAAGCTACATTAAACTAAAACAGTGCTTTCTCAAGTTAATCTTCATACAGGTAATTGATAAATAAAGAAATGGTTTATACTTCTCGTATTATGTTGTAAAATTAATAACTCGAATTAAGTTGGTGTTCTTATTCTTAAAATATTGATCTTAGTCTAAATACAAACCGGAAACACATTTGAAAAAACAGCAAAGAAAGAAGTGGTTATAAAATTTAATATATGAAAGCCCTAGATCAATTGCCTAACAGAGCTTAAGCCAATGGAATGTAGTGTAGGCAATTGACGTACTAAATCTGATTATTTTTCCGCAGAAATTATTTGAGAATATAGATTTAATCTAGATGCTTATTTTGGACTCTCGTTGGGAACTTGTGGTTTTCAAAATAATAGTCATCATAATTTCATGTAAAAAACCATGGGACATGGAACTACCAAGTTCACCGCTTTTGGCGAGAGATATCTACTTGATCACCATTACCAGTAAGCTTATTGCATACTTGCACACTATTTATTTTGTTTGCTTAATTCGATACAAAAATAATATCACAAAATATAACGCAACAAAACCAGTTTTTTTTTTTAATCAAACATCTGCAAACGATAATTAAAAAATTAAAACTCATGTTTTCATTGAACATCTGCAAAATATAATCAAAAAATTTACAAGTTTTTTTTTTTTAATGAAAACTCACACCGAAACGTAAACAAAACAAAAATTTTAATCCAATAAGTTCGTTACAACCTAACACAAAATTAGACTGAAACCAGTTACGAGCGCACTGTAAAATATCTAACGGTTGCCGCATGCGACCCACGCTCCTACTAATTTAAAAAGTTTAGTCCGCTGTTTTCGTATTTTCAAGCAAACGCAATTAAAAAAAATATATAATAATTTTGAATTAATTATCTAAATGCTTTTTTTGTACCTCCGTGTGCGTAAATTTACCGCTGCACTATCCACATCGATATAATACGAAAATACGAAACCAGCCGAAAGAGGCCATTAGTTTCAGAGCGTAATTTATTTATCAATAAATTTCAATATAGTGTTTATTTGTTTAGTTCTAACCTAAAATATATGCATATTTTGGGTTAGACATATAAAAGTACACACATGTACTGGACGCATTGTAACATATAGTCTGACCATTTTTGTACAATTTAATAACATGTATTTTATAAACATGTTTAGTGGGTGTTTTTAAATTTTCTGTACGTCTAAATTATTTGAAACATAACGCTGCGTTGCTAATAGCTGTTACGAAATGAAAGTGTGTCTAAAATGAATGAAATGAAAGGATGCTAAAAATTAAACAATTTGCTACTAAATATTCTTGTTAGTGAAATACATAATTTTGGTCTAAGATAAACTATTTTTATCCACACAACCAAAAATTTTAACAAACCTCCAAACAAAACCTTCCTTCCCATTTTATGCAAGGTGCAGGTGGCAAATGAGTTGATCAGATAGGGCAGAGCAGCAAGACGAAGTAAACGTACTTGTCTAAGATTGCCAACACCGCCATGCACACGTGGACATTTGAAGACCAGATAGCTTTAAACGTATAACATATTTAAAATAATTTATGATAATGCTCAAAAAAAATCTACCTAAATGTATCGGAATGAATTACTCTGATTTCTGAGACTCCTACTTAAACTCGTCGTCCTTACATCATTTGTCTGTAGACTCTGAACACTCTTAAACGATATATTAATTGAATAATAAGCAGAAGTGAGTTGTAATCACTCATTATCATAAATTATCCGAACATTTCACGCAATACCTTAATTTTCGTTTTGATTACATTCGCATTGTAAACTACAGCTGCAACGTCGAGTATAATTGCTCATAACGCGACTTGCTGAGTCGCTTTGTTCGGCGAACAAGAAGCGATTTCGCGGAGATGGTTGTGACAGTTCGAGCGTTTCGTTACGAAGCGTCATTTAACCCTGAAGTACACGACTGATTATTAAAGTTTTATATTTATATTAAACAAAATTTATTTAATCAATGGAATGCCTACAAATAAAAGCGAATTTTAGATTGGCGATTTCCTGATGAAAAACACCAACTTTCATCCTTTGCATTCCTATGGTTTACTAAAATTTCATATTTATCGCTTTCCTTTCTTCTTTCCAAAGATGGCGCCAATACACTCATTTTGTTTTTTTATCCGTTGTTATTATATCATTATCATTACTACATGTAATAACTACAATATGTTTCAACATTATTAATATTTAAGATAGTCAATAACGTCAGGAACGTTCAAACGCTCGGAAAATAAATATCGTTATTTAAATATTAGATAACATACTTATTTTTGCAGTATAAATGTATTTCAAAGAGTGCTTTCATTATAATATACATTGAATTTCGGTTTAATGTTTATTTTTAGTATAAGCTTTTATGATTTATTATGTAATGTCTGTCAGAGCCAGCAATAACATTTTTTGAATGAATTAATAAATTTAACTAATATATCTACACTTGAACAACACCAAAATATATTTCTATTTAGCATTACGTATTTTTTAACTTTGCGGAATTGATCTATTAAAAAGAAAAGATGCACAGTCCGCGCTCAAAAACGGCCGCAGTAAATGAGTGCTAAAACAGACAGTTTAGCACTCCTTGCATTTAGTGTAGTTTTGTCGCACCTTCCGTTAAGACGTCGAAGTGCTCTGTTAAGAAATGCAAAAATAACACGTAAAAATATATGAAAAAGGATGGTATTTTTTATTTTTGTTAAGCAAATTTAGTTTATTCATAATAGATGCTAAATCATGTATTACAATGAGTATTCGATGAGTGTTTTGTATTTATTCATTTAAAATAGCACCATAAGCCGAGATAAAAACGGTGTTGCATAGAACTTAAAAGAAATTGAGCAACACCGGAATCGTATTTATTGCCTTGACACATTATTCGGTCGCTTAACCATAGAAACTGAAACTAGAAACTGTTTTTACACCAATGGAGTCGCCTTTTTCATTTTTTTATTTATAATTTATTTTATATTTATACAAATCTTAAAGTTACTTCTAAAAGGTAATCATGCAATAGATTAAATCTATTCAAAAAAAATGTATGTTTACTATATTTAAATTTGTTTTTTGGCAAATTATATATAAGCTTTATGTAAATCAAAATATGTTTATGTTTAATGAATTGACAGCTTATTTTATTATATAAATAATTAGAACGCTTTATATTACTATACTCTACACACTTTAGAAATTATCAAGTGCTTTCATATGTATTTTCACCGACATTATTAAATTAAAGGTTCATATTAAGTTTAATCTTCGATGATTACTATATTTAGCTTTATTATTAAGAAAAATATATTATAATTCTTTTCATACTTTAACCAAAAAACAATATTAATGGTTTAAAATAATATTATACCACTTCAACAGAACAGCACGTGTAAATTTAAAAAAATAGGATTTATTGTCTTCCAAAAACAAAATGGTCCTTATTTGTTCTCTTTGCATTTAAAAATAAACCTTATGTTATGACATTTCCGTTGAAATGTCAGATAATAAATAATGTTCCATTACTTCTTTTTCTTTGGCACTGCAAAACAGTATCATAAAATGTAAGACAGAGACGTCACAAGCAGTTTGAACCATTTTTTGCTGTGAATATAGTACGCGACTGTGCATATCTTCTCCTTTTTATACATATATGCTTCGTGGCTTAAAAGTTGAGAATTTTCCGAAATGGTTCGCAGTTAATGTTTGTAGTGCGATTTTCTAGTCAAGTTTTAATCAGATATTCAGGTTTTGAAGTTTAAGTATACAGCAGTTTTGGCTATTTTCAACATGTACTTATGTGTATATACGAGTATATATATACAGGTATACAAACTAGTGTCATATTTAATATAACTTAATCAAATTACTTATCTATTGGGTAAGTCAAAGGATTTATTGCCTGCTACTGTTAATTCAGATTTAAAATTTATTAAGAAAGTATATCTTGAGTTACTTAATTATTCATAAACCTTCTTAATCTTATTTTTGTTCTTTGACAGTATTTCTATTGATCATTTTCGTACGCTAACAAGCACAAAAATTTTATAAGTGCGTCTAATTTTGCATAGTTAACCTCAATTAATTGATTATTTCAGGATATGTAGTTATCAAAATAAACAAGTTAAAATGTCTTTTTCACAAAACCATATACACAAAATTTTTTTCGAAGAAATTCTTCTAACTCTAAGTTTTGTAATTCCCAGGACCAATATATTACTAGTATTGGCGTCGAAAGCAGAAAAAAAAAATGCCAAAGAATCCCTCTACAATTAAATATTTCCGTATAAAATTATATTAGTACAGAACCTTCAGGAAACGAGTCCTACTCGAACTTATTCGATTTGCAAATCGGATTGATAAATGGTTTCTATAAACTTATATCAGTTATAGTCTATGAGGCAATAAAGACTTTTTTATATTCTTATATAAAACTGCACACTGCCAGTTCTAGAATTTTTTAAAATAGCGTGAAATGCGACAATAGAGATATAAATAGTATGTTCAAAAGATACCGCCGACAAATGAATCGATGTCTTTTTTTCCGAAACTCTTAGGACGATTCTAAAGCGAAGTCAAACTAGAAAAAAAGTCGAAATCGCTCCAAATCTGAAAGTAATTATTTAAAACGATGAAAACATCAAAAAATATTTTATTCAATTTTTTTTTTAATTTTTACAAATTCTAAACTTTTTACAATTTTTGCGGCTAGCCCGTAGAATCGACCGATTTTCATAAACTTTAATATGTAATCATATCTTAGAGCATACATATCACAAACAAACAGACGTCATGCAACAACGAAATATGTAACAACAACGCGTCCGCACGAGGGTTAAGCTGTAACATAACAAGGGTAGTGTTCGCGCTCAGCTTTGAAATTAATATCTTCTTGATGGGAATTTGATACGACTGAAACAAGTTCGTAGATTGACGTAACGAACACACGGCGGGACGGCTCGGCTCATGACGGGGAATCATCAAATTGGATAAGCCCGTGACAGCCTATTTGCGTTCGTTACGGAGTGTAAGGCAGTCGACGCGAGCCAAACGAGATATCGTCAGTGTACCCTCTTTTCGATTCAGATCTTTTGTTTATGTGAAATTTAATTTATCATTGGAGTCAATAACGCATTTTATGTTTCTCTATGAGCAACTAAAATCGTATATACGTATAACTCAATGAAATTTTTAATTTATGAAACAATATCAGAAATTAATATATTTTTGCGGCGTCCGAACCTAAAAACATTGTCATGCCGAAATTTCACTGTTTGGTTTTTTAACGTCACGGTATAGCTTCCTTATTAATTACTATTACTGTTGGCTTGAAATTGAATATTGGTTGTTTTATTTTTTCACAAAGATTCTGAAATGATTTTTACAAAAATTTTGAAAAATAGTTGAACCTATGTGCCAGCCCCAAAATTTAAGTTTTTGTTCGTTTATCGAAAATATCCATTCAAGCGTTAACAGTTTGGAGTTAAAACCTATTTTTCGAAAAAATGCACCGATTTTGAAGGAATTTATCGAAGGGATCGGGTGCGGTTTTTTATATTTTAAAATCGAAACAGATTTTGGAATCGGTCGCTCAAATCATAGCCGACTGTTTCTATTCGGCAATATCCGACAATTAATCTACCGATTCACATATGCTTAGACAGTCGATCTAGTTTTTGAGTTAAGGGGTTAAAATTTAATATCGATCAGTCTAGTCGTTTTGAGAATATTAGAAAAAAATATAACAGTTCACACCTTTACAAATGCCGACATCTCGTGAATGAACCTCTCGATTTAAATTGACCTGGCGACATTTGACTCAATTTCATAAGCTCTAAAGCTCATTAGATTTTGAAATCGATCGGTAGAGTGATCTACAATAAAATAAAAACTAATAGTAAGAAACACTCATTTGACATTATTTATTTCATTACTTGATATCAATATATACTGCCCGGTCACCATATGTGTATCAGATTTGGCCCTATTTACCACATACTTTTATATTCTGAAACTTATTCATTTGAACCTATAGGGTATTTTCCTACCGATCTACAATCATAAAATTTGGTAAAAAACAGTCTTTCAGAAGCAAGCCTAAATTACATCATAAATAAATACAAAAATTTAAAAATAGACAATTTGTAGTTAGAATATCACATAAAAAATATTTTTTTGCGTTTACATTTTGTCGCTATAAATCAATGTATGTGACAGGATTTTCTTTTTTAATTTTTTGTTATGAAAATTAAAGATTAAAATTAGCCTTCTTAAAAACTAAAAAAAATACAAATGAAATACATTCAAAATATTTTTATGTAGAACCCTTAGCTCTCGAATCCTACTTACGCTTATCCGGTTTTTGTAAATTATCTTATATGATACCTACGAAAATGATGTATACTTCTTCAGCGCTGAACACCCATTTCGTAAAACGTTAACGGAATGAGCTTCTTTTTAAGATAACTTTTTCGTTTTAAGTCTCAATAGGTATTGACTTAGCCCAAAAGTGTGTAATGTCATTACAGCTTATCTCTGGAGCTTAATAAAAGGGCGCGTGCTATATAATACAGACGAGTAGCCAAAGATAAGGGTAAATGGATTTCTTTGGAGAAGCCTTTCACTACGAAGAGGTTTTTGAAGATTAGAACTGAATAAAAAATCAACCAAGAAATCGTGTTAAGATTGTACTACAACTAGGTCTAATTTTTATGTAATCTTCAATACATCACAACACGTGGTTGAATCATCTTAAACCCTTTATCCAAAAAAGATTTGTTAATAACCTGTATAATTCAATTTTTTCCTCATTTTTTGTACCTACTACAATTATACAAGAATTAAAATGATTTTTATTTATTTTATTATTTTTCACTATGTATTACAGGAACATAAAATAACATCCCTGACATAGATTCTAAAAATAATCTATAATATTTGCTCTTACTTTATTAATTTGCAAATCTTAATTATATAAGTTTAAAGACTGTTTCACCATAAGCAAGTAAAATGTCAAGTTGATACGAATTGGTTGTATTTTACTTGTCAAATATACAATAAATACGCGTATAACTCGTGTCAGTTGCACCTAGATCTAGCAAGTAACTTTATTTCCTATATTGTTACTGACAGTTTACATAAGGGTGTTGCTTGTGCTTAAAAATAAGGATACATGATTTTTTTTTTCAGAACTTTTGTATAACTGTATAAACGACCCAGATCTGTAACTGACAACGAAGTGTATCTTTGATTTACGTGGGGACAATCACATATTTGCTTAAGAAATTTGCATATTTGTGTACGTGGCTATGATGAAGGAAAAAACTTTCAGATTCTGATGTGTAAAATTCATGTCAAATTTGACAATACTATTTAAATACAAATGAGATATTATTATACGATCATATACGAGGAGCACTATTTTATTTTTATTTTACTGTGTGTGAGACCCTTACAGGAAAGATTTGGAGTCACTTTATTCGATACTTTATTTGTCGGGTAATGCCACTTGTAGATTGTGGAATGTGATAGGTAAAATAATTTCTAAGTGATCTGTAGCTTACTTGGAACATTACTTGACATCAGTGGATCACACCCCTAACGTTATGAATCGCATTTATACGATTTGCAAATATAATTTTCAAAAAAAGGATACTCTGCACAAACGCAGAATTTGATTTTTATTGAATTTCAGTCAATTATTTTCATAAATGAAGAAGGTATTTCATTTAGTTGTTGCATATCTTCATTTTATGAAAACGCATGACGAAAAATCGACAAAAATCGTCTGGTTTATACAGATTATAAAACTTTGGATCAAAAAGTTTTTGTACACGTCTTATTACTACTATTCTAATTTTTTTAGATCCGAGTTTCGCTGTTCTAAAAAAAATTCGGTTCCAATTTCAGTTTTACTTTTGACTACAATTCTTTCTTAATTCTATAACAAATCAAATATAGCTTTATTTCGTAGTTAATAGAAATTACTCTTGAAATGCGCCATAAACGATTGTTTTCGATATTAACATTACCACCCATTCCAAATGCTGATTCATCTTCAGAAGAATGGGCAAGATACTCCAGATTTGTTCTTCTTTACTCATGATACAAAATATTGAATGGTTAATAATTTAGTACATAACTTAGAAATAACATGCAGCAACCAGCATGCAGCAATTCAATCGCATTGGTATTTTCCATTAATATATTTAGACACGGCATATTAGCCCTTGCCATATAATTCTCTTTTAACGTAATGTTTAAATTCATAAAATTGCAAATTTTGAATTTCAGCTGGGATCTTATTATAAAAGCGCATAGATTGTCCCTTAAATGGTTTATTGGTATTGCTTAGATGGGTTTTATGAGCAGCAAAATCGTTCTTATGTCTAGTGTTCATGTTATGGATGTTCCTCCTTTTATGGAACGATTCTATATGTCTCTAGATATATATGTATCAGGTTTTCGTATATGTATTATGATGATAAAGTTAAAATATTAAGTCCCTTAAATTTTTCTCTGAGAGATGCCATCGGTTTGAAATCATAAACAGCACGAATAGCTCGCTTCTACAACACGAAAATTGTGTAAATATCGGTTGTATGACCCCATAATAAAATTCTATAGGTCATGAGACTATGAAAAAACTGAAATAAACTCTGTCTAGACTAATCTGCTGTGCTTTCATCTGTAAGTCGCTTAATTTTTGTCACTGCATATGCTGCAAAACTAAGCCTTTTCGCCAATCTGGTTATATGAGAATTGCAACACAATTTAGCATCTAAAGTGAGACCACTGTTTCTGCTTATGATTTCAATCCTATTCCCAATTACAATCCCATTTTTGATTTTAATTCTGTTCCCACTCTCCATTCTAAGCCCCGCCCGCTCTCACTCTTAAGTCTTTTCCCCGTGCCGCTCGAGGTTTTGATTATGTCTCTGTTGTCGGTTCTGACACCGCTCCCACTCATGGTTTCATAACGATCTTGGTTTTAGTCTCGATTTTGATCGTGTTTTCCATCCTAAATTCAGTACTAACTCGAGTCTAGCTCTCACATCGATTCCAGATTTACTCTCATTTGCGCTTGTATTCCTGCTCTTGGTTTTGATAACATAATAATACATAAGTTAAAGTGAGTCAAGAGGTAAAGACACTCTGTGACACTCTGCAATGAGGTTAAAGAAACTCCCAATGGGACAATATGTCGGCTATTTTGTTATGAGCTTATATTTTCGAAAGAGTACAATAAATCCCTCTGTGTTCAAAATTTATATTTATTATGTTTAGCAGTTTTGGCTCTTAAGAAGAAGAAATCAACTTACAACGTTTCGCTTTCATTTAATACCAACCATAGTCCGTCTGCTTCGTTAGGCGCAAATTAAAATTTAGCAATGTTATTTTTTTATGATTCAAATATGCCCTCAGTTTTGAAGTTTCAATTTTTTATTTAAATATCCTAACTTTTTTAAATTTACGTAGCGGGAAATTAAAAATATTTTCCCATATTTCGGTATATATCAGGATTAATACTCCAACTGCAGACTTAGTTTGTATTTTTTTTTTGATGTGAAATAACTATAAATTAACAATTGTCGGATTTTTTCCTTTAGTTGTTTTAGAAGACCTTTTGTTTTTTACAAAATTTTATGATTCTCGGGCAATCGACAATACCTTATAAGTATTGATTTATTTTCGAATGTAAAAATATAATGATAAAAGTGTTTTGTGATTCCGTTGACTTACAAGTTTCATTTTTTTTTGTAGTTTCAAGGGACTACATGTCTTAGGGTCTCTTCCACCATTTCATTTTAAACTAACATTTAACAAACAGTCCTCCTTTTAACAGTCCCCGTTAAAAAGAAAACATGAAACTGAAGTTTTATTTTAAAAGCGACTTTTTTGTTGAAAGTTGGTTTAAAAGAAGATGGCGGAAGAGGCTCTAAGTATTTGACCTTGTCTTCAACTTGATACTTCCACGCATTCCCGAGAAGAAGGGTCCTGGCAGATATATAGACGGACAGGCGGAAAAGAAAGTGATCCTATAAGAATCTTCTTTTCATTTGAGACATGAAAGTCTAAAATACAATGATAATATAATATTTATTTTGAAAAACCATTACATTTCATTTTATTCTTTAAGGAACAGAACGTACACAAATTTTTGTGCTAATAATTAAATAAATCATTTGATTCCTTAGCGAGTAACGAAAGATCTATTGCGATGGGTACGAGATCCAAAAAGAAACTCAAATCAAATCTTAAGTTTTATTTTATTTGGGTTGTGCTAACACAGTCTGACCATAACGGGAGATTTATTCTGCCTCCTAATCTACTCAACATAGAATAAACAGAGTGAGAACGTATCCTAACGGTCACCGTCCCCACACGTACGACTTAATATGAACACATACCCTTTGGACGGCTGCGCTGTAGTCGGGTAAAAATTACTACATAAATCTTGCGTCGGAACCCTTCCGACGCCGCACGAGCACCCTGGCCCGATCCCATAAAAAATATAAACGTATAAAAGTTGCCGAGCTGTCGTCTCGCAATCTGCACCGCTGTGAGAAGAATTGAAATCTTGCGAAGTACCAAGTTTTCATCTCTACTGGAAGTCAAAGGTATTTTTCGTGTCTTTCGGCGAGTTAGATATTTTTATTTATGAATTATGCCGAACTGTAACGTGAAAGGTTGTCGAAATCACTTTGGTAGAATAAGTTCCAATATTTTATTTTCTGTTCAATTTGAAGCGAGAAGTGAATAGACATGAAATCACACTTTTTTACTATTCCAATAAGAAAAAAATATTGCTTTTTTTTCTAATGACAAAGATAACATTAATAAGTATTGACGGAAACTAGGTTCAGAGTTGTAAACGAAAAATAAGCTTGTTCTAGTAAGATAATAGTCAACTTATTTATGTTTAATGAATCTATCTAATCGCTTGTATTGCGTTGCGTCAAACGTTCACAGTCGCTGGCTGTCGACGACTGTTGTCACCGATGTCATGACAATCTCCGGAATCGATGGCTTAACGTGTTCTCCAAAGCGCTTTCGTTCTCCAATCGAACCCATACCTTTCGATGCGAAGGCAACGCTGTCAAACACTGAGCCATAACTAAAATGAAATTCTTCATGCAAAATATACCACCCACGATTACGCGTCGGACGTGTGCTTCGGCAAAAATTCTGCAATACTGTCTAAGAAGCATAAAAACCTATTCTTGCTATAATACATTAATTCATAAATGATGGAATATATCAGCTAATTTTCGCGGCTAAATTACCGGCTTGAAGGATTAATTTGCAAAAAATAGATATGTGTATCAAAGTGCACATGTGACGTTAGCCTTTTTTTTAAAGTTATGTGTGGATTATTTTGATTGATGATTAAGTTATTATGTTTCCACACTTTTTTATAGCGATGGTACTGTGATGTGTGTCTCTCATGTTGATATACCCTGGACCACATATATTCATTCATACATCTGTAGCCGTGGTGAGAAAACGTGACAAACAAATGTTATTTTATTTAATACCGTACTAAATTTTCCTTAGTTTCAATTGACAAAAACTGTAACAGTATCCATTACGTATTGAAGATCTGTAATACCGTAAGTTTTCTAACTCATTCGCAGATTGAATATAGGATTTAGAATAGGTGTCAATTATCCTTGCTTTGACTATGAAAGAAAACGTCGTAATGAAGCCTGCGTGTCAAAAAAAATCCACTCGGAGCGTTAGGAGATTAGAGGACTGTAATCTAACTAATACCCTGTTATTAGATGGGACCCCTGTCCAGAAGTAGTACGTTTGTTGGTTGTATGAGTGACCTGTTACAAATAGAACTTACTGCTGCTATTTTGGCGGTAAGTATGACAATATTTGTATGTCTGTGGAGTTGGATAGGCCAAAAAGACGCAAGACCAAAGAGATAGCGATCGGGATCTTAATTTCAAACGATGTACAAGATGGAGGAATTCGTTTCATGTCGATGCGGGTGGAGCCGCGGGCAAAAGGGAGTATAAGCGAAGCTACATATTAGATATGTTTAAACTTTGTCGACGAAATAGCAATCAAAAATTAACGAAATAACTTCATCTCCGTCGGGACTAACAATTTCCTATTAATTTGGGCTACGTACATTGCTAATGAGAAATTTCGTGGGTACCAATAACTTTTATTCTGTTTCGTGAGAATCTCGCGTGAGCCAAACTCACGAGTGGCGGGCGCATTAACCACAAGTATTTATCATCAGCTAGTTAATATCCGATGTTGCGAAGTTTTCAATTATCAAACATTTATGTGGCACGAAACATCGTGTTGATGGGAGTCTGTGTTAAACTAAGCGTTACGCCCGGTTCCGCCGAAATTTAATATCGCGCTTGTTAGTCAACGCGTTTAATTGAAAGTCCTAAAACGTTGTATTGACAAATTTAATTAAACTGTCTTTTGTTAAAGATTCATGTTATGTGTCAAAATTAGCTGTAAGGAACTTGCTAAAATAATTAAGCTACAAGTTTAAAAAAATAGCACAAGTGCGAGTTGAATTAGAGCTATTGGAGTTTTGTTTTTAATAAAAAACTCATACAAGTAATAGCACTTATGATTTTTTTAAACTAGAGAGATAACAAAGTTATAAATAATTGACACCAGCCCCCAAGGTACGCAGTTTTAGATTGTCATAACTATAGGAAGGTACGTGCATTTTGTAGGTTGCCATAATATTAATACTTTATGCAAACTTTTTTAAACCGTCAACTTTTTTTATAATTAAAAGACGCACTGAGAAAAATTTGGTTAACAATGTGACAATAAAAGTTTTGTCAACATTTTATCGTTACTATAGCGATGTACTTTCCTCACGCACCAGAGCGAGTTTTCTGCCTGCAACAAACCTTTTATCGTCAAATGTAATATTGTCCTAGAAGCCACAGGAAATAACTTCTGTGACAATGTTTAAAATGCTTTAATGAAACAAAAACGTCACTTTATCAGCATATCAGAAAAGTTATATCACCGATCTTAACCCTTATAATTTCTTGATAGTATACTATTATGATACTGATATTTCTCATAGGTTATAAGTTTATTATATCATATTGCACCTCCCTAGTGCAATATGCAAAAACAATACGTACAGCCTGCGAGGAATATCAATACCTTCATAGTATACTATCAAGAAAATATAAAGGTTAACATCGGCAATGTAACTTTTTTGAGGAACGAAAGAAAAAACGAAGGTACACAACGTTACTTTGTTGCATAATCATAGAAAATATTGCTGTAGGACAAAGTACATTCTCTACCAGAACTAAGGAAAGTAAATTCGGAGATAATGTACATTTGATCTTATACCAAAAAAAGTTTGTCATAGTTACAAAACGTGTTGTTGTTTTTGTGGTAGGAACGATGTGACATTGTTACTAAGGCGAAATTAAAATCATTTACTTATGGTCTAAGAGCTACCAACGTTTTCGAGCAAGAATTTCAGGTCAGCTGATTTATTGATATGTCGTCTCTCTTGCTCTTTGGGTTAGGGTCTGGGCTGTCTGGCCGGCGGTGGCGGTTGCGTTTACCTGTGCGCATCCTATCTGTACAGGTAATGATACTAACTTTTAAAATCATTTTAAGAAGGTTCATTTTTAATATTTTAACTTTAGATAAGCTTAACAAACATCCATCTCTTATTTCCAGACATTTTTGTCATTGGTAACAATGAGCCAGACGCCAATTTTGATTTATTTTTTTTGAATTAAAAATTCAAAGTATTTCAGTTTGTCTGTAATTTTAATATTATGTTGTTTAAGTATGAAAAGACCTGAAATTAATTTGCCAGACACTAATTCTGTTGTTAAACCGTGTATTAGCCAAATATTAAAAATGATTATAAATCAAATTATTTAAATATTTTTTAATCACCTTGTCTAATTAGGGTTTTTTCTATCTCGTTCTCAGCAATTTATTCTGCAATTGTTTCTCTTTATCCAATAGTATCATACTATACGAATTTTCAGGATTTTGTCGTTCTAATACGCGGTTTAACAACTGAATTGGTGCCTGGCAAATTAATTTTAGGTCTTTTCATACTTGAACAACATAATATTAAAATTACAGACAAACTGAAATACTTTGAATTTTTAATTCAAAAAAAATAAATCAAAATTGGCGTCTGGCTCATTGTTACCAATGACAAAAATGTCTGGAAATAAGAGATGGATGTTTGTTAAGCTTATCTAAAGTTAAAATATTAAAAATGAACCTTCTTAAAATGATTTTAAAAGTTAGTATCATTACCTGTACAGATAGGATGCGCACAGGTAAACGCAACCGCCACCGCCGGCCAGACAGCCCAGACCCTAACCCAAAGAGCAAGAGAGACGACATATCAATAAATCAGCTGACCTGAAATTCTTGTTTTCCCGACGTTGCTAGCTCTTATACTATTAGTTTGTGTGAGAATTCAATACTGCCTTTTTAGCATAGTCTACAACTACTGGTACATTGTCAAAACAAAAATTGACAGTAAAAACCTAGCACTAGAGGCTGTGTGCTATAAACGGCTCGTTGGTGGCAAAGTTTTATTGCTATCGTAGCTATAATTTTTTTGTCAGTACAGGACGGCTATGTTTGCCATTTTCACAAAGCATTCTAACTTTCCTCAAATATAATTTAAATAATTACACATTTTCGAAGTAGCAAAATGAAACTTGATACAAAAATAGTTTATGTCAGTGTGCACAAACTAAATACATAAAACATTTCATACATTTCGGAAGATAATTAAGCGATAACTAAAAACTTTTAATAATTAATAATCATGTCGAACAGGGCTCTTATTTAACCACTAAATTACATATTACAATCTTAATATTACAATCCAAATTTGTATAATAAGTATGTGTAACCAAAAAATATGTCCTTACATACGTAATATAGTAAGCAAGCCTCGTTAACTTGAACGAATATTTTTTTCACTCAACACGAAGAAACATGGGTACAAGTCTAGCAATATAAATGTCACGAGCAACAAACGACAAACGGATGAAACAAAGTTCCACACTTTAACACCGTGAATGCATGAAACCCCATTACCGAGTTCCGCAACTCATAAACAAAGAGTAATGCACCAAATAAACAGCTGTATAAAGCAGCCGCGGCGCCGCTCGCGCACAACTTTTTGGCTTTAACTTCGCCTGACAGCAACTCTCCCAGCGGCGGGGAAAATAAATGGGAAAGTAATAGGCAGCGGGAACAAAGGCGAAATCAATTACTCGAGTTAGCGAAGATCACTTATGAGGTGACGGGTTATTGAGCGATAACCCTATCAGAGTTTCGTAATCCAAAGTTGTTGAAGGTTTAAATTCGCCTCTGCAAAGTATGGAGTAAAGTTCCCCGTGTTTTTACATTGTACAGCTTAACAAATTTTATTTATTTCTGCAACACGTGTAGAGTAATTTAAACAGTATTTCAAAATCATCCTTGCGAGTTGCAGGCGATGGTAATAAAATAAATTTTTCTAGTAAGAAAAAGATATGACAGTAAATGACAGCAAGGTCATGCGTGGATTGACAGAAGCAAAGAACGATTGATTACGATATAAGTAATAAAGATTGAAACGGACTTTGATACTAGGGTAGTCTGTTTATAAATGATGGAAAACATGATAGAGACAGGGAAAAGAGAATGAAGACGGAAAATAAAGTGAATGGAGCTTTGCTTGCTATCATTAAGTGTCTCACGACAAACGCGTTTTGTTATTAGTAATAGGGTTCCGATTCCTATGCTCATATATGGTAGCAAAAGTTGGATATGGCAGAAGAAAAAGTAGAATCAATATGGTGGATATGCGATCTCTGCCTAATGTGCGTGGAGAGTCTTTGAAAGATATATGTAGGAACAGTGATGTTAGAGAACGATGTGGTTTGAAATTAGATGTAGTAACTAGAATACAAAACGGCATGTTGCGTTGGTTTGGCCATCTAGAAATGATTGTCATCTGGCACTGAATCTATTGCAGATTGTGTCTTTGTCAACTATGATGGTCATTTTCGTTGTTACGATGTTAAAATTATTCTTCTCTATGTTGTATCTGGACCTTATTTTCATCTTAGATACGTACTAAAATTGTTAGGGTTGTTTTTCTTGAAGAAATTTTTTACTTACTTTAAAGGAATTAAATACACTTATTTAATTCCTTTAATTAACTCAGCTGGACCCGAACAGAAACTACAGTGTTAGTTCTACTTCAGTTACCTCTTTTTATGGTTTCTTCTTTTTGCTATTTAATGGTTAACTTGTCTAAATATAAGAGACGTTCAATAAAATCACGGTGCACATTTTATTCACTTTTACAAGGAAGTTATAGACACTGAAGTAGCTGTTTCTGAGAGAAATAGCTTAGAACTTGTTCTAAAAATTGACGATGTTTCAACCTTGAGAACTTCCTGAAGATCGTTTGTCACGCCGGGTTCCGCCAGATAAGGTCGAAGAGCGGTCACGTGTGGTCGTTGAACTTGCACGGAGGTTTAGGTATTTTGTTTTAAGTGTTACGTTTAAGCTATTCACGTTTTTGAAACTAAGATCATGTGTGATTAATGTTGAAGTTCTTAATAACAATGCCTTTCACTGCTATCGAATATGCAAACATGATTTATTGTTGAAGAGTTTGCAGAGGTGACATTGTTGCGGTTCTAAGACTTCATAGTGAATCTAATCCTCACAGTCTTTGTAACGGCGATTTCAGCTATCGCCGCGTAAGCCCGCACCCCGGATTGCCTCTCTTCACGAGCGCACGCTTCTCTGTGGTCAGCGGATTTCTTGCAGTGTGGCGGCGATCAATGATGGACAGCGTTTTCTTTCAGACTTCTTTATTCAGCCGAGCTTTACAAGGTGACGGTTGGCTAGCAACTGTGTCGGATGCACCACTCCCAGTGCATTTTATAGGTGGTGCATCCGTTGCACATGTGAGTTGCATACATTTTAATTGGGGAGGCGTGGCCATGCACTTAATTTGCATATGCATTGGCTCGCTCGTGGGGGCTTCCACACCCTTATATTGGGTGCAGGTACGGGACGGAGGACTTACTGTTGCCTCATGCCCGGGCGTCTTCTCGTCGGGGACACGACCCCGACGGCTCAGGTGGCAATGGTCCGTTTTTGGATCCATTGATTGACATCTTGCCGGAGCCCAGTCGCCGACCCACACGCGGGCGCGCGCGGTCATTGCGCAGGCGCCGGCAGGTGGAGGGGGGCTCCGGCGTAGGTTGGTGCTCGACGAGGGGGAGGGAGGCACAGCTCAAGCTGGACACGCAGCCGACCGCCGGTGGTCGGACGCTGGTGGACGCCGACCGGATCAAGGCGGCACGCATCGGTGACCCGCGTTGGCGTAGATCTGACCGAGCGCGCCTGCCGACCGCTGATCAAGCTATCCACGCGTCGGACGGCAGCAGCCAGGGCAGTACGTGTCAGCGAGCCGTGTCCCTCAACCTCTTCTTTTCTCTCTAGCCCTTGTCGTGGTGTCGATCCGGTGCCTACGCTGGACCACCCGCGGCGCGCGCGTCACCGCGCATGCGCTCAGCGTCGGGTGGGGGGGCACCGGGTTGTGAAGAGGTAGTGTCCGAGGGCGGGAGGGAGGCGCGGAACAGGCCGTACACGCAGCCGACCGCCGGTGGTCGGACGCTGGTGGACGCCGACCGGATCAAGGCGGCACGCATCGGTGACCCGCGTTGGCGTAGATCTAACCGAGCGCGCCTGCCGACCGCTGATCAGGCTATCCACGCGTCGGACGGCGGCAGCCAGGGCAGTACGTGTCAGCGAGCCGCGTCCTTCACCTCTTCTTCGTTTTCCGATCACCCATCTTCTTCTTCCTTCTTCTTTCTTCGATCGGTCTTCAATCTTCAATCCGGTGCCTACGCCGGGCCACCCGCGGGCGCGCGCGTCATTGCGCATGCGCTCGGCGGCGGGTGGGGGGGGCACCGGGTTGCGGAGTGGTGGTTGACGAGGGCGGGGGGGGAGGCACGGCTCAGCCACGCATGCGTCAGCGAGCCGGTGTCCTCTTCTTCTCGCTCCGGCCCTCGTCTGGGTCGTCTTTCCGATCGACGAGGGGCCCCCCGAAGCATCGGTTCACAATTAGAATAATTGTTCCCACGATGTCCGGGTAGGCGCCCCGCCGTCCGCAGCGTGGTAGGCGCGCGGCGCGTCGGACACTTCGGCGTCCGGTAGGCGCCGGGGGCGGCCGTACCAGTGCATTCTGCACTTGCGAGGTGGCCGCGGTGCCGAGCCGCCTGCATTTTAGTAGATTAAAATGCGGCGACATCGGCTTTGGTGTGATGATGTACGTCCGGGACTCAAACAAAAGTAGAGGGTAGTCACAAATAATGCGCAGGCCGGTCCGGGGCGCGGCGCGAAGCGCGGCGCACGGCGCGCGTGTTCGGCAGCACACACGCGCGCAGGACGGCCTGCGTTGGCCCCCGTGGGCGTCGGGCGTGTCCTCAACGGCTTGTGCCGGAGGTGTATGCGGTGATTGTACTCGCACTCGCGGGAGACGTGACGATCCTGGTGAGCTGGCGTCCGGTCCCGCTGCGCCACGCCGAGGCGTGCGCCGCGGGCCGCTGCCGGGAGTCAACTGATATGCATTGGCGCCACTAGCGCCCGAGACACCGATTAGCGGCCGTGCCGTAATGACGGCCGCTTTTTAAAGCCTATCATTGGTCCTCCCCACCAAAGCACGATTTCGTATGCAACTCACACGCACATTACATTTCAAATATTCAATTTAACAAAGCAAAATTCTAATAAAAAACAAACAAATATTTTCCTTAAAACTAGTCCCTACCCGGGTAATAAAAAAACTATACAAAAAACTCTTTAATAAAATACATAGAACACGCACAAATATAAAACACTTATTACAAATAAATCTCTATCAAGTCCGTATAAGACACAATACAATCTGTGAATTTACATTAGTTGCGCGGCTGTCCGTAACAGTCTTGTCTAAGTAATTTTGCGTGTTGTGTATCATTTATCCGATAATTTTCCATAGTTTACCTTGTTTGTTTAGAATTAAGTGGAACACATATGGAATATCAGAGATTAATTAATAATACTTTCAGCGACCCTTGCATCACTGATAATATCAAGTGTCATTTGTAGGTAAGTAACTAGAAAAATTTCTTAAAAGTAATACATCACAGCCTGAGCGAAGGGTAGAACACGACTTCGTCACATGTCCCGCTACCTGTCGTCGGATGGTGGCGACGCGCAGCGCTCGTGTTTGCAGTCTGGCCGAGCATTTCATGGTATTGTATGTATATTAATTATAAGTATATCTTTAATTATATATTTTTACTAAATTACTTTGGCAAATTTGATTATAAAAAAGAGGAGATTATAAATATTTGTAATTAATTTTATATATCCCACTGCTTAACCTCGATTTCGTCTCCGTCTAGACTCCGATTTAAGTCCTGTCCTATATTTCGAATCGGTTTTATTATTTACCATACAGGAATGGTAAATATTTCTAGGATAATAAGTGCTTTAATAAGCTTCTCCACCTTCCAGTAAAAGTCGCATCGTATTCGGTTCAGCTATTCTGAAGGTAAAGTGGACAAGCAATCAGATAGACGGACCAAAAAAATGGAAATAGCTTTTTCTTTCATACGTACCTTGTCCTGTAATTACGAACACAAGAAAAAACGAGGCTAATCGATCCAGTCGCTCTCAAGTAATAACCTTGCATACATGCAGCAATTGTTTTTAACTTATATAGATAAATCGCGTTACGTATTACATAAGTAATCCAATGATTTGTGTAAAATACTTGTACGTAAACGATAGAGCGGCGGGTTGCAAACCTAATGCCTGCAGCGGAAAGCGCTTGATTTATATCTATTATATAATTTGAATATTTAAACATACTAGACATTACTTTTTAGCGCTTTAGCGTTTAGTATACTTTTCTCATAATTAATTCGAAAAATATTGGGAATCAGTACCATATGCTGCACATAATAATATGTCACAGCATTTCGCGCGATACAAATTAACGGTCTTGTGGCCGGCAGTACACTATGCACTAAAACATGTCTAGACCTTGGCTTAAGCGATTTTTCTGTACTTGAACCTAAAAAAAGATCTCCGATGGAATCTGTATGTTGCCGATGAAGCAATGAAGACGAATGTGACCGAACACGTTATAAGAGTTTAAAAAACTAGCCAAAGCATGTCGAACAATACTTAGTGAAGGGTGCCGTAGACATTTCTACAAAGAAATGCACTACATGTAAAAAAAACTACGTTGTTACACTTTTTTCATGTTTCGTGGAACGAGTAACCTACTCTTAAAAAAAGCACTTTAGTCGCCAACAACAAGAAAAACAATTACTCTTAAACTAACGGTGCTTATTTAAAACACATATTAATCTTTCTATAATGTAATAATACTATGTAAAAAAGTGCACTAGCAAAAGAGCGTGCCTTCATAGCACTTGCCTCCTTTTGTTTAGAAGCGCAATTTTTCGGCAATCCGGTATATCCGGAAACAATTTTCATTGAAAGAATTGATAAAGAGTTATCTTTGTAATTTTTTGATTTTTTTTTTGGATATACAGTTTAAGCAAAAAATTAGTGGGGCACAATTTACGTTACTTTCAGAGCGATTATTTCCGAACATTTTCACTTTATCAAAATAATTGCTTATACACCTTAATGTTTTTAAAGGAATTGTCAAAATATTTTTTATATAGAAAAAATATTTGTCATCTTCTGTTATATATAGTTTGTGCCCTCCTTAGATATATTTATTTTTGTATTTAATTGCCGAACTAAGCAGCGGCTTATATAAGACATATCGACTCTAAATTTAATTAATATACTTCTTGTAGTTTTTGGGTAAAATGCCTGTGACCTACGGACAGACGGACGGACACGACGAAACTATAAGGATTCCCTTTTTGCTATTATGGCTACGAAACCCTAAAAATCAGTTATTAGGTCTAATAAATGCATTTAGATAAAAAATATTTTGAGAAATAAATAAAAATTACATAGGCACTCTTTCTTATTTACCATTATTTATAACGAATAAATATTGAACGCCTTTAGTTCGAACCAGAAACTATCGGGAATTTTAACATCATTGATTAATTTCAGTGTCCCATATAACAGAAAAGAAATTAGATAAGTACTTATGACTTATAATAGTGATCCTAACGTGGGTATTTTAAGTTTCTATTATTCGATCGTAAAAATGGAATAGGTATGCTTTAAGATGGTTTATAATGCTCTATGTCAAGAAACAGGTTCATAGACCTATAAATTAATCTATCTAATTTTAATGTATGATTGATGCTAGTTTACAAATTCGAATTAAGTTATAACTTATTTATAACAAAAAAAAGTTATATTCTTTTAATTGTTTTTTATAAAATTCCATTGATTAGGCTTATAAAAGTTATTGTAACGGATAGTAATAAGCAACAATAATATTAAAATTCGATGATTCTTGATAATCATAGATTTTAATATTGAATAAAAATAATGTTTCCCCAACTATGTCGTTACATATATTTATACACTTGCGCCTCCTTATCTAACCATATCAATTTCGTTCAATAAGAGGTAAAGCGAATTTTTTAATATATTTCTTGTATCTGTAAGAAAGATCTTTTTTAAAAATCTTGTAAGATAAAGACATTGGCAATCTGACATATTGTTAAGCCTACATTGATAAAATGCACGTTCACTAACAATCCAACAACAAGTTTGGTCTCTAGAAAAAAAATTAACGGTATCGTGCAAAGTCTTATTTTTAATTCAAAAATCTTTTAATTTTCGCTTTTTGTTGCAGTCACGTCTTTAGTACGTCATATTTCAAACTTTCCCAAAAAAATACATCCAGATTTATTCGAAACTGAAACAACTTCAAAATAGAACAACTAATATTGGAATGAGACTGCATGAATGTGAATTATTAGGGTTGGTATTTTTAAGAAACGGGTCGGTTAACCGTCGACCCAGCCACGTTCGCCAAGCCCGCTAGGTGAGCTGACCTAGGTCAGCGCTAGGAGGCTGAGGTGGGGAAGACTTGGCGAAAAATACGACAAGAGCCTTAATTTACAAGATGCGACGTTTTCGTTACATCGCTTAAACTTTTATCTTACTTGCGGTAGATTACGGTGACCCCTTTTAAATTTTTACAACTATTAAGGCATACCGTAATTTTTTCATTATACAATTTTCCTAGTTTTATATGCTTTTTTATGTAACCCCATAAAATCTTTTCAAATAAAATTTTACGTGACAGACATGTAAGCATGATCCCTCAATTTTGATACTATCGATTCTATTTTTATTAGAAAATTAGCCGTGACAAAGCGAAGCCGTTGGTACTCTGGTCCTTTCGTAGGTTCACAATCTTCACATTTACAAACAGATAGACAATTTTCAAACGGAAACTCAAAGAAACACATCACTATTAAACAAACACTGAGAGCTTCAAAGAAGACAAATGTTGAGTTTATGTCGTTCTTTTTTAAAGTCGAATCCGTAACTTTCGTATAATGTTACCCGTTAACTATAATCATATACTGATACATAAAAAGAATATACCCCCTGATTTATTCACTAACTCATCAACACCCAGCCCAAACCCTCGTATCTAGAAGCTGAAATTTTGCACACAAGTTCCCATTGGAATATAGACAAGGAAAAAGGAAGAAAATTTCGAAATACAATCCCTAAAGGGATAAAATGAAGGTTAGTATTAAATTTAAATATACTTAAACTAGAAAGATCGTAAAAGTGCTCCTAAAAACAAACAAGCAAATACGTTATACCGCATTTTTTTAATTAAACTCGTTATTAGCCTAAAAATCGATATGGTTGTGCGTTTTTGAAGTTTTTTGGGATGTTGATAACGCATTTTTTTATTTAAAAATTAGAACTATCATTGAATATGAAAAGATTACTTTAAAACATTAACAAAAATTTTAACATGATTTGTTTATGTGTTTGAACATTTTTTTAAAACAGATGTATTGTTTTTTTTTATCTAAAAAGCATTTTTTTTTACAGAAAGCTTAAAAAAATACTTTAATGCATTCTGTTATTTCCGTTATTTTTTCTATTAAAAAAAAATATACATATTGGACAAATGCTTATAACGAATTGCTTTTTGAATAAACAAAGTAAATATTTATGACCAAAAAAATATTTTGTTTTGAATTGTAGAGGATCATAAATCATGAATTTCAACGCAGTTTTTTTTTATTAAGAATTCGTTCAAAGAATAAAAAGTTTAGATATTGGATGTAGTGTCGAAATACCAGTGCACTTGACGTTTCAACTAGAGATGATCTATGCGACATTGTTACTCTGAGAGCAGGTAGCAGGTACTTTTTTCATATTATGTAGTGTACGCAAACTATGCATTGAAACATTTATTGATCGAAATAAACATTAGCAACTTTTTCTATTGAAAATTGCCACATTCTCACAACAAATTCGAAAGACGCCGAACAAAGCTCGATTGTTCAGGTAATCTTTTAGGCTCTATTTTTCACAATCAAAGTGAAAACTATACTACATCGCAAATTCAATATTTGTGTGGTTGTATTAATTTATTTACTGCAGATACAAATATAAAAATAGATACAAGTTTATCTTCGCCTTTGCCGCTTATTGGAACGATGATATTTACTCTTCGGGTATTTAAAAAACCATAGAAATGTATTAAAATATATAGAGTAAGATAAAATGAGATAGATCAAGACAAATAACAAGAAGCATCTTTGTTACGGAATGTGCTTCTATCCATTGCTGAAGCCGACTTTAAAACAGCTGCGGGCCGACGTCCGATGCAAAATATGTTTTTGGTCATTTGTCACACAAATCTTATGAGACATGAGCGAAATATTTGGGGAAAGCAGAACAGATGACTATGTGACCTACGACAGATTGAAACTGACGTTCTCGTATTTATTTGAATTAGAATAAAGAGGTGGTTAGGAACTATGTGCATTATCAAATTGTTAAATATCTCAAAGCATCTAGTTACATGTATTTCTTATTTGTTAACATTAAGATGACACACGACGTGAAGTGAAACTTCTTTGACAAAATATGCAGGAATAGACTTTAGGGTTAAAAAAAATGGAAAAGAAAGTAAATCATTGTATCATTAATTCATGGTTACAAGATTGTTTTTACGGCCAATTATTATTAAAAACGAAAATCAAAATGAAAATACAATTTAATTACTGATACAGGACAATGTTGGTTGTCTTTATCGCGATCATCTCTCGTACATTTCGCCTTTGTCACACGCACATAAATGTTTTTTTTTTCCTTTAGACAGGAAAAAGTAAATTTTTGTCGTTATTTGTCGTTATTCTGTATTTGACATGAATTAATGCCACTATCCAAAGGCAAATCCATTGTCAGCTGCAACAAAATGAGTTACAGGTATCTAGATCGATTTCGATATAAAAATATTGCATTAAAGATTGCAGTAATGTTTAGTCAAATTTTAATCATCGATTTACCGTTGGCTTATGATTCACCGTGTTCACTAAACTATTAGAAACCACTGGTAAAGAAGGAAGTATCACTTAAAAACAGATTTGCCTGTCTGCTTCTCGTAAAGATAGACAAAAATTGTCTTAAGGAGAGTCCATACACTGAATTGGTTTAAATGCGCTGTATGAGCTACATTTTTAAAGATATCCTTATGCATTATAACTTAAGGTAACGTAATGATAAATTACACAGGAAAACATCGTGTCCGTAAAATGAAATATTTTACATGAATCTGAATTTTTTTTTTCACGTTAATTTCGTTTAGTTTTGGCACATATATTGTATTAACTAGAGCTGCTACAAAAAATCTGAGGGTAGATTCGAAATCAGCGCACCCAAATTAGTAAACAACAGTAGAAAAATCTCATGCAACAAAAAAAAACGGTCAATTTTGTTTTTCTGTGTTATTAATGTGATGTAGCGTAACACCTGGCAGCTGATAAATTAAAGTCAATAACACGAAAAAATGGAGTAACCACACACCATTCTCATATGAATGTGAATTTGTATTTTCTGAGAAATAATTGTAATTTTTTTTAAATCAAGTCAGGCATAAGTTTGTCACCAACGCACTCTCGAATTCGCAAGTGGTCACCTCTATTTCAATGAATAAATACGAAATACAATTTAAGATTTGAATTACACAGTAACAAGATGTGAAAAATTCACTCCTTTTAATGTTTCGAAAGTTATCGACTGATTAATCTAAATAAATTTACTCACAATGTAATTAATAATAAATAATTACCTAGCTAATCGAAATTGATTGACTGTTAATTAACATTATTGAATGTCCTAATGTTATTTCGGCATTTTATACTATTGTCTGTACATCTTACTATCTCAGTAAATATTTTACAAACTATGAAAAAATTTTGCGAACAATTTATATTTAATATTTATTACTATACATAATATTTACTACATTATTATTGTTTTCCCCTATTAGTATATGAAAATATTGAAGGTACAAAAATTGTACCCGAGCGAAATTGAGCCGGTTTGTTGTTGAATAGCACTCTATGTTCATCCGGGCGCAGCTGCTGGTGGTGTTAACACTCCTACATAAATATTATATTATATAGCTACAAGCGTAATAAGTTATTGCTTTTTACTTGTTATTTACATTTTTCTCAATTTTCTTGTAGCGTGGGTAATGCGGCGACGTTAAATAAAGTGCTAATGTGGTCATTGCGTTCGTACAAAACATATGGCTTTTTAAAGGCGTATTAGAACTATATTATGGAAAATATTGATTTTTGCTGAATATCATTTGTATGTACTGATATTTTTATATGATTATACATAAAAATAATTAAGACTTTCTATTAAAACTAACGTAATAACTTTTGGAAATTTAATGTTTATACTTAATCATATTTTTAAGTTTGCTAGAAATATCTTCTTGTAATATAATATTTAGTGCTTTAGCGTTTATTTTTAGTAAACATTTACAAAACTAAATTAAAAATGGTAAGTAAATCTACTTTAAGGAGTGTTATCTCAATAGCACCAAAAGCGGGACGAAAAATGTAAACACACCTTTCATAATTTTATTCCATTTAATTTTCATGCTTATATATTTATTTTTCGCAACATTTTCGTGCCCAATCAGTGAATGAAAAACGTCTTACGCCATATTTGTTTCTCTTATATATGGAAGGTAACAAACTGGCGCTGTATGTTCACAAACACCGACTATCGGTCTCGAGGCACTCTTTAGCACACAAAAGGAAACCGTCGAAGCTTCGATAGACAACCTAACTTACAAGATACACTTGTTACTCTGTTGTTATTAGCAATTGAAGCCGTAGTTGCTTAACATAAGTCCACTTCCCCATACATATTTTAAAATGTTAAATATTTGATTGTTTTTCTGTTCATCCGTTTGTGCCCTCTTAGTTTGAGAACTATTAGTGTTATTAACATGGTCTTTATTCAATATAATAGTGTATTATATCGAATGTATAGACATTCGCTTACGATAAGTAACTTAGTTTATTAATGAAAAACATTTTATATCATCACAACATTGATGAGGCACACTCTTTCACAAACTCTATATTTTAGATTTAGGAGCTTAGACCTCAAGCCATCCGTGCTGGCCCAATGCGAGTTTGAGGCTGATACCGATCACCGTCACTATTGCGATGACAACATCCAGGAACCACAATTACGCGAGCCCTCCGAGTCAGAGCGAATGATTTAGTTTGACTCAAAAACTCATCGGTCAGTTTGCCCGTGGCCACAATCGAACCCGGAATCTTTCGGCCCCTTGGCGACGTTTTTAAGCACTGAGCTACCACCGCTCTTTTCTGTGATATGTGTGCATGTGCATGAGGCTCTGCCGCACTAAGCCGGCCACATTGCCGGCCTACACCGTTATTCTTAGAATTCATGTTCAGCATCTTTCAATTCCGGTGCGGGTCGGAGGCTGCTGAGGACTGCCGTCACCAAATCGATGAAGACGCCCGAAACTGACAGTGTAATGTGCTCTCCGTGGCACGGAGCGCCGCTTTAAGTAAATTTAGTTAAAAACTAATCGGTGCATTCGCATGTAATCAGAATTTTAAGCAGACACGTTCTGGTTTTGCCAGATTTTTAACTACCGCCCGTTTAAAAAGTTGCGTCTCCCATGAACGACATCACATACATACAACGACATAGTTTCTTTGCTGGTCTTATGTGTATATATTTAAAAAAATATGTATATATTGTATCAACTATCTTATACTCATAATATAAGCCTCGACGTTTAGTTTGGGATTGGATCGTGCTGCGTGCGAGTCCGAAGTTATTTATCGTTATTATCATCTTCGAGTAGCTCCGTATTTTGCATTTTCAGAAGGATGATATGCGGTTTGTACTAACAAATATAAGTAAGTGACATTTTATTTATATTTAATAAGTATTTTTATATCTAGTTTGAAGGAACTATAGATCTAAGCATTTGATATTAAATCCGACTTGATGCATATCAAATGACAATTCACTAAATCCTAACAAAATGATCTGGACAGACGGACAGACGGATGACGAACTGAACTTGTAAGGGTTCCCTTTGAGGTACGGAACCCTAAAAGAAGAAGTCGTGTAAAAGATATTTCGCGACTCATTAACGACGAGAAGTGGGTAAAAAGTGTCTCGTGTAATAATCTTATGGGAAATGATACGCGGCGGCGGCGAAGCGACAGCAGCGCCGATCGCCGAGACGGACGCGGAGGCCTTTGTCACGCGCGCGAGCGCCTGTGACGAGACGAACGTGTCGGCCAGCGGAAGGGCGATTGGGGGACGAAGGGCGTAGGGACACGACATACAATAATTTTTATGACAATCATTCTTTACTCCTTCTGGATATACGATTGGATTGATGAAAAACTAGTGCACTTCGATAAGTTTCATACGGGCATATGATAAAAAGGTGGTACGGCCATGTAAGAATTGATTGTGGGTGATATAGGGAGTATAAAAAGGTAAAATATGCTTTGTCTGTCCGTTTGAATATGCCGATCTCGCTACCAATAAAATTACTATCAAATTTTTATGGGGTTTTTCACAGGTGATTTCAGCATAGCTTATAGCAACATATAGGTTTTATTTCATCAAAATTAGTCCGAGGAAACTTAATCAATTTTGAGAATAAATTCCACGCGTAGTCGCGGGCGCAATAAATTAGTAATGAGAGTGATTTTTTATTAAATCAGATTATTTAAATTTTTATATAATAACATTCGAATCCTCCTCGATTGTGTCATGTATTAAAATTGTTTCTTCAGGAGTTATTTCGAACAAGTGCAAACGATACGAATGATGATTCTATTAAAAACTGTTAACAATTACCTAATTCGCACCATAAATATGACATAACGTACTACGCACTTGGTAGTGGTTCCAATTTGGCTTGGCCATTTATTGTCAATAGCGCTATTAAGAAGCTATGTTTGTAAAGGTCAGTATATATTATTATGTATCGACATCAATATTTGCATATTTACGCATTATCCTTTAATGTGTAAATATTAAATTAATAAGTGCCGCAAAATAGACTGTGACTTAAATTACATTGTGTTGTGATTATACATCGTAGTGTCAGTTGCTATAGTGTACAGATTGATTTTTTAAATAAACTTACTTACCCTTTTAGAATCCGTAGTGAAAACAAAAGAATTGCGAAAAGCTTTTTACGTGCACGCAAATGATAATAAATATTTATATTATTTAGTCAGTAGTTAATGAGAGCCTGAAGCAAGTCTAGTCTAAAGTAACTAAGTGTTGTGTCGGTCAATCACAATTAACCTCGTATAAGTCACTGTGAGCGGAGAAATTCTCGTGAAAGAGGAAAAAGGTTTCTCTTCGACGCCGAGAACACTTACACATAGTCGAGTTAGCGTATTCTTCGCTTCAAGAAAATACACTCACGGGAAGTGAACGAAACGGTTCGAATTGAAATTCAATTTGTACTCGAGCACACGATATCTACTTCATTCTGTTATTTGCCAAATTTGTGCAATCCTCTTGATTTCTTACGATCGCCAAGTTTAGCGCTATCCCTCATTACGATATCGTCCCTAACGATTAATGATCAAGTCTCCTCAGAATTATTTATAAACCTTTAACAGGGTCTCCTCTAAGCCAGACAAATTGAAACACTTTCGTCTCCTGTTGTTTCTGAACCGTCATCAAAGTTACGCAGCGAAGGATTAATAGACCTTAGACCGCCAGCGCGACGTTCGATCCGCGCCGCCTGTTCCGATGCACGGAATATGCCTGCGCAAGCGTCAGTCGCGCATTAAATGTTCGCAAATCGCATTTTCAGCGGGGCCGGCGTTTGAAGTATATTTTCCCTTTATTCATTTCCCCGAGGACGATCGTTGGGGGCAAATCGCGTTATTTAATTTATACGATTGCCGGGCTCCCATTGTGTGTTTTGTATGGGCGAGTTCTGTGGAACGCTGTGGGCAATTATTTCGCGTACTCGGGTCCGGCCGCTGCTTCTCCTGTCGCGTCCAACAAATGGCGGTAAAATTGAGAAAGGGATTGACGATTTTTAACATTACTAATTATTAAGTTATTTTTGTAACTGCTGTTCAGTTATCTCACAAGGAGCCGGAGAGATACGATATGAACTGGAGCGACATTTATCTGTTCCACAACTGATCTTTGCATTTCAAAATTTCGGTGGCTGCTAAGCAGTAGGACGTCTGCTTCTAAGTCTGAAGGTCATGAATCCGATCCCAATGAACCAAAAGTTTAAGACATTGATTTATTCAAAAATGTCATTCGCTAACGGCCAAGGACAGCATTTTAGAAAAACCACATTTTAAGATTAAGTAAAAACTACTGTTGAGTGCATAACCAGTAGATAAGAATAAGTTCTTAAATTTTTCTTTTATGAAATTTTTAAGGGACAAAGAACATGCGGCCAAGAGACAGGTAGGTGATCACCATCATGGGCACCCGCAATCTCAAGGAAGTCACTAGATTATTGCCGACCTTTTAGAAAGGAATATGTTCAGTATGTGGCAGAAAATTATGCATGAAGCGTATGATTTATTTCTTTCTATAATAATTAAATTTATGATTTTGTTTGAAAAGTGCTACCCACAAGTTTCTCTCCCATTTTTTATGGCGAAAATCAGGTTTGTAAACAAATTAATATAAAAATACGTCGCCCACCATCAAGTTGGCGCTGATTTTATTCCCGGCGAGCGGTACGATGGTGGAATTTAACGGTAGGAATAAGGTTGAATCATTCTTCAGGGCGCTCTTCGTAGTGTGCGCTATAAAGCACGCACAGTGGATGTTACATCTCGTTGCAAAACCAACGGGTCAAACTGACCGTACAATTCAGAGTGATGAAATCGATCCTGAGGATGAATCGAAAGTTTATTACGTTGGTTATACAACAATGCCACTGGCTGATTCTAACCATATTGTCATGATAGGTTTAAATATCGGCGAAATATTCATGAGCTCAAAAGAGCCATTTCTCGCTACCATATATTTTGAAAACTTCATTAAAGTTCTTGCAAAAAAAGTCTATATTTTAGTAAAAGTTTTAGTATAACGTGATACACGTTATTTCGAAACACAAAAGATATTTAAAAAGTCCATCTATCGAAAAATTAACTCTAAAAACGTACCGTTAAACTGGATTCAGATAAGATGGCTACAATATGCCGCGACGAGTAATTAATCCTAAAAAGTTTTATACAAAACTTCGTTTGACTCAGGTAAAGACTTCAAAGTATTCAATTTCTCTCTAAAGGCAAGATTTGGTACACGATGAGCTGTGCCAAATCAGAAGGCTAGTGAGATTGGCTCCAATATAAAGCACATTAAGCTGCTACAAGAAGGAAGTTAAGTCGGAAGGCATTAATGTCTTTCATGTTTTAACTAAGCTAGCATCTTCATTCACCTTTTGCTTGAATAAATTTGACTTATAATAAGGAATATATATTAAATAAGCGTTTTTATGACTATACTTAAACACCATTTGTATGGTGCTCTGGTATTTTTTTTAATAATAATAATTTTTAATTATAAATTATTTTATGATGAAATGGTGAGACACATTAATGCGTATTGCTTCTTCAATAAATATTTTATAACACAATTAAAATGAAAATTTGATTATATATAGTATTTCTTATAAATCTTGTTTTTTTATTCTGTATCTTACAATCAAATTATAAGTCAACAATCCAAACATACTTACAAATTCATTTTAATTATTAATCGCCCATATAAACTACTCTGACGGTTTGAATATCCAGACAAAATATTTAAAATCTTATCTTGTCAATTGCATAGAAGCTATGCTTTTACGTGAATTTACTGATACGAGGACCCCATCGAAGTCTGTTCTACAAAGTCTGATTTCTGTTCTGTAATAAAATAATACTCATGCTTTATATTACGAAATAAAACTTTCACACAATTTGTTTTCTTGCAATCAAATAATAGATTATATACAATAAGTCGTTTCTCAATTTTGGAACCAGAATTGTTCATATAGTGAAGTTTCATCTGTGAACGAAACAATCTCGGGAATCCCTAACTAAGCAAGACGAGTAACTAATATAAATTAAAAACAAAAACTGATCAAAGATGCATCCCTGTGGTATCCCCATGTTAGACCGGGGATCTAGACGATCTAGTGCCATTAGCATCGACTTTGTGTAATTTATTACTCAACTACAATCTTAGAAGGCCGAATGTCTACACCGTACCCCTTAACAACATAGTTTTCGGATCAGAGTTCCTTAATTTACAGAATCAAATACCTTAGAGATTGCGAAACATTTCCCACACCACATCCCGCGAATCCTTTCATAAGTTATATATAAATAATCCTTTCCCAAAGTTTATTGAATAATCTCAACGCCAGCATATGTTGTTGAGCAACACCGGGCGATACCTAACTGTTATCTCAACATTTAGAGCTAATTTTTCAAAAAAATTACTCCCACTGAATCCCGGCAGTTGGGATATAGTTCTAAAATAGGAGGGAACTTAGTTTACGACCGTCTTAAAGTAAATACTTGACTTTGTTGTTTTTGATCAGTACGGGGGAACATACCATCATTTAGACGCCTAATACGATCAACGACCGCATTTAAAATTTTGAAAGACAAGTTATGGCTGGAGCAGTCGTTAACATTTATAATGACACGAGTCACACTAAAATGCATTGAACACGCATAATTTTATTTGTTTAAATGTGTTGCAAACAAGCTATTGTCGTGACAATGTACGTGTATCTTGATATACATTTAAAATTAATACTAATAAAAAATAAATCTAAAAATCAATTCATTAATTTTTACCTTGAAATATTTCATAACGCTTTGAACAAATGAGTACATTTTTAGCCTTTTTATTGCGTTGTTACATACGTACTTCTTTTCCTTCATAAACGATACAATAATACTTAACCGCTAAACTTATATTAGAATATTCTAAATGTACGAAAACTATAAATATTAAATTTGTCTTTAATGTAAAATATAAATACGATTAACAAAAACGGAATATCTGTTATAATGCGCGTTATTACGCATAAGTATTATATTTATATTAAACATTTTTTATGAGAAGAAAACGACATATACCTCTAAGTAATTTAAGTTGTAGAAGATATTAAATAGTGTCCAAATTAATATTTATTAAAAAAATAATTGATTTATATTTATATTCTCCGTTCATGCACACCCGGACAGTCACATCTATATAATTAGGAAATTATAACTTTCTTAACCCTTATCCGGAAAAATGGAGTGATTTTTGCTTACTAGTCTAATTTTTACTGTAATCATTATATTTTACAAGGTTACCTGATTTTTAACGCTTTAAGTTTACTAGAAGAGGAGGTCGTGTCTATCGTCAGATCATATTGGACCCATGAGTATAAGTAGTTAAGTTTTTCATTACGGATGTCTCAGCATAAGGGATTAAAAAGTTTAAGCCAAAATGTTGGACCTAATATTTAAAGTTAAAAAATAACGTAAATTAAGGTTGTTGTCTAATAAAATATAATTTATGATTTACATAACTCACACTTAAATGCACTCTTAAACATTTAAGTTGCAATTATAACCTTATGATGATATAAGTGAACGATACTTATGGACCCGAAATTTCAGCCATTTCGGTTAGAGATTATATAATAAGTATATGTTACTGTCGATTTTATAAATGTTATCACTTCGCTGTTATTACGTATCGAGTTTTCCGTGCAGTACGACGCGCGAAACTCTGCCACTGTGAAGTTAGCCACGAAAGCGTCGCAATGGCGTAAAATAGGAACGCGGGGGAGAAGAAGTAAGTATTGGGAAGCGCTGAACTTGCGCATGGCGTTGTATTGTATATTCTATTCTATAAAAATGAACAATTATTTACCATTTGTTTTTCGGCATTTTTTACCGACACTTTTACCGTCAGGTATCAGTTGGGAAACTGACACCTCGTTCATCGAACTAGCGTTGTTAATGTACCATCATAGAGATGTATGTATCGGTGTGCTTTCTAAGAATTTTTCTAGCACTAAACTTCTTTGAAATTACTGATACAGATTTCTTGGAAAAGTCGTTTTAATAAGGCAGATTATGTTTGACTGTGAAAATGAATAATGATATTTATTCCATGTACGTATTGTACATAAATGAAGTATATAACAAGATACAATATTGCGTTAAAATAAATAATACAATTATTTAACGCTTTATTAATTTATCGTAATTCGATGAATAAGCAATATCGAGATATGTTTACAGACTTAGAGTAAACAAAAAGATAAAATATTAGAAGTATTGTATACAGCCGTACTTGTAATATTGATATAGCTTAAAAAATTCTTGGTTCCGCCCGCCCTAACAAGCTCATTCTGCAACTTAATATGTAAAGCCTATTAAATATACGAGCGAAGTTGCAAGCCGAGCCAATATCTTATCGCGTCCGTTAATCAACTTAACGGCTAGTAAAACAAATTAAGTATCGTAAGTAGGAAATAAGTATTACTAAGTTTAATGAGAGCGCCGGTCGCCCGAGGGTCGATTTCTCGTACATTTTCCTTTCATATTCATTTTTTCTTAATGTAATTTTAAGTGTGGTACTCAGTGATCTGCGCAGGAGCGAAAGGGAGGGAAAATGAGAGAGGATGAAATCGTAAAATCCAAATGGCTTCCTTTCGTTTTCAATTTAACCAGAAGGACATTATTTATAGATGCCATTAACTTGGTATAATATATTACGAAAATTGCAAAAACTTTGTGTTATTTGAAATTATGAAATCATATGATTATGTACTACTGAAAACGCTACGCGGCAGGTGTACACCGTTTATTTATATCATTTACATATTACATTCGTTATATGATATTAATATCATATTTTTTAAAATCTATTGTTTAGACTATACAAAAATAAAAGAAAACGTATATACGCAAATAAATTCTTTTAGAAGAATAATTGTACCATTAAAAATCAAATGAAAAATATTTAATTAGCCGATTTGTTTATAAAAAAACTGATATACAATTTAAAAATTTAAACAAATTTTCGTAAAATTATCATTAAGATAATTAGAAAATTAAAAACTGTATCCACTTTCTTATTTTTGTTAATTAAGAAATTCAAAAAATAATAGGTTAATAATCAAATTAATTATAATAACAAAAAATATATGTGTGCAGTTTACACGCGGTAATATTGAACCCTTTTAAAAATTAAACTGCGAGAGAATGTGACGAACACAGTATCGGAAGGGGGGGGGTAATTATAAGGCTTATTTATTATAATATAGATACCAAATTTACCCCTACAACGAGAGATAGTAATAAGAAAACAATATCAAAAATATAAATAGATCATTGTGTCAAAACAATTGGTTAACAATTACGGTTAGTTATAAATTAACCTCAGTTACAATAACGTGTTTAATGAAATTTGTATTAGTTTAGAAGCAAAATATAGAAGCAGTTATGGAATATTTGTTTTTATATATAAACATAAAATGAAATTGCATATAATAAACCCACATTTTTTTAGAAGTAAGACAATAAATAAGAATGAGACTCACTTGTCTGAGTCCATTGGTAACACGTGAAACTATTTATTATTTTTATTTCCAAGTTATTAGTACTGGGTACATTACAATAATTATAATTAGGAATCTAAAATATTCATTATTTATTAAAACGAAATAAATATATTGCAAACACCTCTGTTCACCCCTATTCACTAAACATCCCTATCTGATACGCATAGTATGCACAAGTCGTGCTGCTTAGTTCGGAACCAGAGGGTGCCGTGTGTATATTCGAAGGTATTTATTGTTCAAATATGTTACTCTTCTATGTTGTAAACGTTTAGTACCTATATGTATACATCATTTAACGTTTTTCAGTCACGCTGAAGAAGTGAAACTTCTAAGGCGTGTGCGCTAATCACCTTATATGTGACTGTTTACACATTCATTTGTCTATTGGTTATTGACTTCAATGATTATTTCACACGGTCACAAGTTTTTGTTAACTGATTTTTAAAAAAGAGGAGGTTCTATATTCGGGTGTATTTTTTACTTATCTTCGGAGATAATTTTGGCAATTGTGAATTGATTTCAATTTCGAACAGGGTGTACTCCCGAAGTGGTCCCATAGTGACCAGGTTAGGATCTGATGATGGGGTTCCAGGAAAATCGAGGATCTCTTTTTTTTAAATGGTCAATTTTTTACATACGGTAGTTAGTATATCATACTACTGAGCTGATGATGAAAGCCATAACACTCCTTAACGGTTGGTAGTTAGGGGATAACACTGCGATTTGTCGCCAGAAACTACTCTTCATTTGCTATTAGTAAAATCTAGTATACATAGAATTAAAAGTAATTACTTATTAATCTACCTACATATTTTCATTCTTTTATATAATTCCAACATGACAAACTTAGCAGGAAAAATCGGAACTCTTAGCGATAACAGTAGAAATAGAGTGAATAATTATAATTAATGTGGAAGTCAGTTAATGTAATTTGTTAGAATTGTACAATTTGCATTACTAATGTAGTTTGTATAAGAATAATTTGATAGTTGCACTCCAACTAAAATGTAAAGTCACCGGAATGACTACCAGAGGGCAATAGATTCGGGATCGAAACTGCTTTTCCACATGTTCCATACAAAAGTAAAGAAGATGATCGGCCGATTTTTATAACCACGGCCTAATCCGTATGAAGAGTAACTAAATGAATTATGAGGCTGTAATTACTCAATAACTAAAAAATAAAGGAAATAATTAAAAAAATGAAATAAAATCCTCCTTCAAAAACCTATTTAATACTTTTTTAAACAAACTATAAAAACAATTAATTAGTTGTTTTTGGAGTGGATTCCAACTGAAGATAAATCAGACACAATTGTCTAAGATCTCTTTTTATTGACTCAATATTTAACGTTTCATATTTATCTATTATATGTTATTTTCTTGGCTTTAGTTGGAACTGAGTCTAAAACCAACTTAAGTCGTTTTTGAAGTCTGTTTAAAAAAATATTTAAATAGGTTTTTGAAGGCGGTCATTTTATTTTTTTTAATTTGTCTTATTTACTGTATGTTTTATAAAATGACAATTCTCGTTCGAGTTTTTTAAAGATGACTATTTTATGTAAATGCATTGTTTTCATTTCGGGTAGAACTACAATTAAATACTGGAGCATATAAAATACTAAAAAAAAATTAGGTGCTTGATACCACTTTAAAACGATTAAAATTATTTACTGAAGTACGTGCAATTTTATCTATAGGATAGGCTATAAAAATACAACTTTTTCTTTATTGGAAACATATTAGTGTCTAGAATTTTAAATGCTGAAATTATACAATTAATAAAATGTATATAATATTTGTGCATTCCAGTAAATGCGCTCAACAGCTATATGTACGGGCGTTAAATATCTTACTTTTCAAAATACTGACCTATTGAAGCTTTTCCCTTTTTAAAAAATTAAAAATCTGAATTTGTATTTAAATTATAATAGTGTATTAAATAAAGAAAACCTTTAATTTACAACTGCTGAAAACTAATTTCCATTTGATATTACATTTGCATGCAATCATTTTAACGAAATTTCGTATTATGGCAATCAAGTTTGCGCTTAAAAGACTTTTTGAAGTTCAACGGGATTTTATTTGGTTAAAAAGTACAATCTTAGGAAATGAGATAATGGAATTGAACTGAGCCGAGCAGCGTCGTCTCCTCGCAACCACCATTTCTGGCTTGCAAGTAACAATGTTATTTTGTATCTCAGAAATTGTACGCAAATGAAGATAGAAATTGAAGCAAGCGTAGGTGTTCGCTTCAAATGAAGCGGTAGACGCTTTCTCCTACAACATAGAGGCGTAAATTTGAGCGCTAACTCAAAAAAAAAATATGTTGTTATTGGGTCAGGTTTTCTGAGGCATACATCCCACGATCCTTTCCTTCTGATTGAGGCACTCGAACTATACCTCTGCACGCTGACCCATAGTATGAGTCATAGGCTGGTAGCAGCCGTAGTCACCAATGTGATGATAGAGCCGATCGCTCAATTACTCTCCAAGAAATGAAAGGAGTGTGAAAGTTTGACTTAAGTTAAAAACTCTTGGATCAGTTTTCCTGTGCTCAGGATTGGAACCCGATGTATTTCGAGTCATAGACGACGTGTTTACCATATATCAATTATTAGTTGCTGCTAAATTAAACGAAATAATGGTGAGGAAATTTGACTGTCGGATAGTATTTACCAGATTGTTCAAAACATCGTGAAGTTTTCTTCATCACTTGGCTCAGAGCTTAGATTAGACACTCGTTTATCTAAAGCCCAACATCTCAGAAATGTGATACACTCTGCTGTGGGAAGTTACTTAATTTAGGTACAAAGTTAAAGGGTTTTGATTAGTGCTTACAGGTTTTATAGCATAACAAAAATTCTTAACTGTAACCCACAGGTGCCTTTCACTTGCATTTCTTGTTAATCACTAAATTATAACTTTAAATTAAAGAGAATATTTTGTTAAATTTGACAACAATTTTTAAAGTATTTTCTGCGTATGAATTAGCATTTTCATTAATAATTTGGTCTGTTTAAATAACACACTTTGAACTAGAAAAATACTTTTATTAATACAGTTGATAATTAAAAGTTGAGATCTTGGTTCTCATAGTTTTAGTATAAACGTTGCTATAAAAACAGAATTCTATAAATTCGTGTCCAACTCTCTCCCGAATTCATGAAGCTCTATGTCTATATAATATCTCCCATTGAGTATAAATCGCTAGTTTAAGAGCATCAACATTCTAAAAACACTTACTTACCTGTGTATGTGAATAGAACATGGAGAAGTTCGACACGATGACGGGCACGGGCAGCGCTATGGTGAGCACGCCGGCCAGCGCGCACAGCGCCCCCACGAACATGCCGAGGTAGGTCTTCGGCGCCATGTCCCCGTAACCCACGGTGGTCATCGTCACTATGGCCCACCACAACCCGAGAGGTATGGACTTGAACTGGTTATCCGGATTATCCTGTAAAAAATCGTTTTCGCGATTAATATCATGCAGTCATAGTCTAAGATCACTAATATCTAATGAACGGTGGTGGTGGTGGTCATTGGTTAAAAGCTTCAGTTTCGAACCAGAAATACTGATCCGAAAGCGAAACTGGTCGGGTACCGATTTAATGCCCCACCACGAGCGAAGAGACTAATGAGTTTATAAGTCCAATCGAATCACTCGTGCTCTATGCCGGACGTAATGTCGAGTTATCGGTCCGGTAACTAACAGCTGACTCTAACTCCCTTCCTTAAGCCCTTCACACCAACTCGCACCTGGTCAGTGTGAAGGGCTTGAGATCCAATTATCTCGACCTGAAAAGAAATGTTTATGAAAGGCTACCTCAACAAGAGAATAATTAAAAACCTGAGACAATATTTATAAATATATAATATAAATATCATTCATTTAAACGCTTTACGTGTTTTTACTATATAGCACGTAGAGCCACTTTTACAATCTCCTTTTGAAATGACTTTTACAAAAAGTCACTTTTGAAATTAATTTTGCGTTTGACGTCCTTCTTTTGACGGTTTTTAACTCTAACACCTGTTAAAAAGGAGACTTGGAACACAAATTTTATTTTAAAAATGACTTTTAGTTAAAAGTTAGTTCAATAGGAGTTAGTAGAAAATGCTCTTAATGATATGTATAATATTTAAACAATTGACGAGTGTATAGTCCTTAATCAATCCTTTAAATGAACATTGTTTTAAAAGTTTTGTGAACTTTAAGACAAAAAATTAACGGCTACTGTACTATGGGCAGCGTAAAAAATACAGTTTGTATGTTTTAATGAGGCAATTTTAAGAATCTAATTCTAATACTTCACTATTGAAATATTGCATTTAATTTATATTTATTTTTTCTTCTACAACTGACAATGTTTGCGATTGCGTAATATTTTACATTGTCACCACTGGAATGAAAAACACGTATGTGCTACCAACTCAGTTAAAAATAGTAACTGTCATCTATATAAAATGCGCGGCTTAAAAAGTGTAACCCTGATTAATAAAATATGGTTTGGCTTCGACATACTTAATATATATTTATATTGAAATATAACCAGTTATCACTTATAACACAGTTTGTTTACTATGTACCTTAAATATATTTCCAAACAATAATTTCACAATAGATCACTCTCCACATATTATATGATTAGCTATGATAAATTTATCATTAATATTCGAACAGTTTAATGATAACTTTGTCAAAGGTCCTTAACTTACCTACATCGGAAAAGTTATCGTCAATTTGACAAGTATTGGCAAACGTATAGTTCTTTTTATTTCACGTGTAAATTAAGCAACATTTATGGCATATCTTACTGCCTTATTGAAGGCTATAGAGAGAAAAATCTTATTTTTTTTAAATATCAGAAATACGATTTTATTTTTTATTTGATGCATAAAAACAATAAGTGAGTGTATTACTCCAATAGTTGTACAATTACTATTTTCATTGATGCTGGGAAATTTATTACTATATATATTAGAGTGATAGCTAATGACTTATTTTAAAATGAAGCACGAACAAGAATTTACCGAAAGAGGAGAAGGAGCGAGTCGGACTGTATGTTCACGTCGGCGACATCAAACGGAACGTCATTTATCGTAAATTTGATGCAAACGGGCCGGGCGCTCGTTTTCGTTTGTTACGAACATTTTTATTTCTCTTTTGTTTCGTAAATTCCTTTGTTTACAAAAGACTTAGGCATTTTCAACAAATTATTGAATTTGTCATGAATTCTAATACAGCAATTTTGTCTAATGAACAATTGCTTTATGACGCTTTATACTTCTTTTTCTGTATTTAATTAAAATGCCTGTGTACGATTGACGAATTTTATATTTCAATTAAACTATAAAAACTCTATTTAACAAATTATCAAGCTCAGGAATTCTAGAAACATTACAAAAGAAATATTCTGAATTTTGTACAAATTCTAGTTAATTTAATTTAGCCTCAAAAAGAGATATTGCATTCTTTTCTTTTTAATATCACAATATTGTAAAGTTCTATGTATACAATATATTACCAATACAGTCATGAATATCTGTATATTAATTTATTTGTGCAGGATTTTAAAGGTGATTAAAAAAATCAGTCAAGTGCCAATCTGACTCGCGTATCGAGGGCTCCGTACTACGACTTAATATATTTATGTAAAATACTTAAAAATATATATTTTCATTCATTCATTTGCGGATTCTTAGCATAAGCCCCACTCATGCCTGACCGATTTTTATTTGTTGTTTTATTTAAATTTGCGCTATGATGACGCTAAGTTTGATGTTTGCATACATTACTGCTTTTACCATAGAGCAAAAATAAGGAAAATAAACTAACACGCACTAAGAACGCACTCACGTATTTAGCGAGTGTCAGTTTATACTGAACATCGACACGAAGCGAAGCAAACTTATAGATTTTTTATAGGTCTTACTTACAATTAGAGAACTATTTTCTGTTTTTTTTAAGATTTTAAGCGAAGTAGTTTCGGAGATAAGGGGGAATGGTCAAATTTCTACTATTTTTTCTTTAATAACTATAAAACTATTTACTTTAAAATATATTAAAAAAAATATTCTAGACCCTCACAATAAGCGCTTTCCTTTGATATGTCACATTATATTCTTTGCAACATATTTATTTACTGTTTTATAATTTATAAAAGTGACTCAAAGAGTGATCGTCTTCTCTTAAATTTATTTATTTTCGTTACACGTCCATGTTTGGATCACATATATATATATATATATATATATGTGTGTGTGTGTGTGTGTGTGTGTGTGTGTGTGTGTGTTGTGCGTTTGTCTATGCGTGTGCGCGCGTGTGTTTGTGTGTGTGCATAACACAGTACCCGAGTGAGCTTATAAGAGTTCTTTTGTTTTTCATTTGGAAGTTTCACAGAATTCTAAAAAAACATAAAATTCGTTCACGGCCTTAAGCTAACAGAACAATCGCTTCTTATTTTATTATAATTAGTGTTTGTTCTTAACTAATAATCTTGAAGTTTGCAAACGCTATGATCAAAATACGTTATAATACATTTATACTAATATGAGAAAGCGGAAGTTAGTTTCTGTTTTGTTGTTTAAGCTCGCTAATATCAGAAATTAAGAGCTGAATTGGAAAAAAAACATTTTTTTATTACTTAGTCCATTTGTAGAGGAATCATTTAGACTATATAATATCATGCTTCGACGATAAGGGATCGAGCAATATTCATAAAAATGTAACCAATTCGGCAAATTGCAGGCCGAGCGCGCGCCGTGCGGAGCGGTATACGCGGGCACGGGCTCAGCGAGACCACACGTGGATCGGTTAAGATTACTGGACGAGTTGAACTGTGAACGTCTAGGTCTGTCAGTGAGCGACCCAAACGAGGGCAGACGCGTGAGGGCAGACGTCATTTTCTGTTGTGTTGCGTTTTCTGATTTTGATGTCGTTGCTTTTTTTCTTCCTATTGTAATGTTATTATCTTTTTACTGCTACTACTTATTGAGGTAGTTTACTGTTTCACATTTCAATATACTTTAGAATAGCTATTTACCGTAATTTTGTATGCGTAGGTTTCGTTATCGTACTAAAAGTTTCATTGTAGTAAAAATCCACCCATGTAGTACTCCAGGTCTCAGATTATATCTTTATCAAATCTCATTATGATCAATTCGGCGGCTTAGACGTGAAAAAGTGACCGACAAATAAACAGGATTTCATAAATATTCATAACAAAAGTAGAAATGTTACTAACAGTTTGATCTTGATGAACTTTGTTATTCACAATACGGAGATAAGTATTATATGTCCCGGGAGGCTATTTTTTTTGCGGTAACATATGTCATACCAAGTAAAATGAAATTTAAACGAATGAAGTCACCGGCGGTTGCTAATACGTACATATAAACCAGTGTTTAGATAAATAATTCCTTGTCACTAACACAAGTGTAACGATACTCTCGTCTTGGCAGTGAGATTTAACATATTATGCTCGCATAACTATATCACTGAAGCTAACGGTAATCGTTTAATTTTATAACATATGTAAGGTAAAATCTAAGTAAGTAAATAACATAAAAGTGGCTTACACGTGTGTCTATATAATATAGCTTAGCGCCATAGGCCATATAGACCTATACTTAATAACTATCTATACATTGTTGCTTAAGTGAGATTCATCAGGTGATTCACAAGTGCTCGTCGGTTTTGAATGTCTGTAATTCGACCCTCTCGTAATATTTGAGCAAATATTGGTGTGAATAATATTTTCTGGAATGCCATTTGCAGACCTTTTCATCACACGCATTAGTCGATATGGAGATTTCTTATTTATTATACTTTCATTATTTCTCCCCGCTTCAATAATTGGACTTCAAATAAGCGAAGAGAACGACACTATGTAAAACCAGATTTACTCAGGCAGATATAGAAGTGGACTACATATAGTTGTGTGAATGTAAATGATTATGTAAAGAAATTTGTATTCAACTTCCTTTATAAATTTAAAAACTATTATTAGATAAAATTTTGAATAGTCGTCACTGCTTTATAAGATTCAGTCGCTAAAGAAGGGTCGGAAAATATTCGACTCAAAGTCAACAACACATAATAAGCGGTAATTTGTATCAACAACGAGATTCTGGCGATATTAACAGCGTAATGGCATTCGGTAGACTTCCTTCGATGTGAATCCTTTTTTTTAATGTTTCTTGCGTACATAACGAATTAACTTATTTTAGACGAATCAATATTTGCTTACACAAAACGTCTATTTTTTATTCGTTCATTCTTTAATGTGTCTTTGTTCAAAAATCCGCTTCATAATTATGTTGCAAAAATTCAAATACGTTCCACATAAAATGCTTTGTATTAGGCGTTACGGAAGCTATAACATTTTTTTGATAATAAGAACCTGTATTTGTATTTATTTTTATTTTATTTCTTTTCTTCTTTTAATTGAAATATGTATGTATATATATGTATGTATGTTAAAGTTCTATCTGGGCTGTTAGGGGTGTCCAACCAACGTCAAAGATAAAGGTGTGGTTTATACGCGAACAAAAACCGCAGATATTGTATCACAAACGTGTTGCCCTAAACGGGAATCAAATCCGCGCCTCTGAACTAACATTTTATACACACCAAACCACAAAGGTTCATTTTCAAAACAAAAAGAAATGTAATTCTAAGCACAATACGGACTTTATAATCTAATATTGGCCCGACATTCGATTTGAAGCTGACCTAAAAACTCAGGTAGTCTAACGTATACAAAGTTAGCAATGGAAAAAGTTAGATGGCGCTATAGAAGCGATTACATTACGGAACACATTAAAAGCTCGCCGGTTTCGAGAAAGGTAAATAAACAGTAAGTAGTGCGCTAATGTACGGAACGCGTAGGAATTAACATAGAAGTTTAAATTAAAAGGAAGGAATGTTGCCTGTATTTATGTTTATAATTGAGCCTGCTAGCGCTGACGTGCAAACATCTAAATATCACACGTCATACCATTTCGCCATTGGACTACGACCTAATTCGCCCAAAATAACGTAAATATCCCAGTAACGGCTGCACGGAGCTGATTGTAGTTCATTAGTTACTCAGTTTAAGAACGAAATCCCGACTTCATCCTTCTTCGAATATGACTTATGGCAATGCGGCTAAACAAGAATTTTCATTCATTGTAAAGGAACATGTTTAATAGACGTCAACTTTATAGTATTATATCTCTGGCTGACAGTGAAAATCTGTTATAGTAGGAATTCGTTTAATGCATATACGTATGAACCTTTATTGCTTTGAAAAAATGAATATTTGAATAATATATAATAAGATGTAATAATAAATAGAAATGAAAATAACTCTTTCTCTACATTAAGTAATAACATTTTTAAAAATCTAATAAGGGATGCCCGACCCCCGTACCAAAGTTCGATCTTGCTATCGGTTCCATTGCGGTTCTTGTTTTATTCTCGATCACGGTTCCGTTATTGACTGATGTCATAAAAAAAATGTATTTTCTGCATCACAGTATGAATGTTTAGAATTTGATAAATCAAGGAAGGTGACGAAATCTGTATTAGTAGATGAAACAAAAAAGGTATGTTGAGTGAATAAGGGAACAAATTTTAGTAAGAAAGATAATGAATGGTGGAATTTCGAAGTGAAGGAAGTAGTCAGTGAAAAGAAAAAAGCATGGCTGAATTTACTGTCTGCAAAGGTCAACCGTAGAGTTCAAAGAAAGAACATCTTGAAAGATAAGCTATAGGTGCTGAATGTACGTATAAAGATGCAAAAAGGAGAGCTAAAGAATGTGTGAAAAAAAAAGAATGAAGAAAAAGAACGCTATGATAGGAGATTCTCGGAAAATTCGGGACCAGAGCGTTCCTTTGGAATAAGAACATAATGGGTTGAGTTCGAACAATAGACGAATTTGGGAGTTTTCAAATTAAGTCATCGGTCCCGGGTACTGTCACCTCAACGGTGGCGAAAGTCGCTAAAGTTCACAACACGTCCTTGGCTAGTCTATAGGTTAGAAGGTCATGCTCATTTGTAACGAGATGAAGAGAAACTGATACAACTACAACAATAACGACAAAAACTCTGCAAGTTTGGGGTATCGTTAAATAATATCAGTGAAATATATTTAGTTGTGAACCTAGTCGATAAGATTGGGTTAATTAGTTTTTCACATGAAACAAAGTATCTACTACCTGTCGACTTGATTATTGGTTTTTGCTATGTCTTCACCGACACTTGAGATGTTAGAAATAATTTCCTTAGCATCAGATTTCTTTTAATTTCACAGGACTAATGAAAGGGAACCATTAAAATAAAAGAACACGCTTTAGAATTTATGTCAAAAGATATACAAGTATTAGGTCTGGGAAAAAACATTTTCGTATTCTATATATATATTTTAACTCTATTTAAATTCAAGATAATTTTGCATCATGTATTATATGTATATGCGCCAAGTCGCTTTGTTAGTTTTTTGCATACACTTTGGAATTCCAGTGCCCGTTCCTTCCCATACTACCCTACGCACGTGCTTGGATACCGCCCGCCATTTGTTCGGTAACGGTCAACCGCGCCGGACGCGTCTGTTCCCTGCAAAATAAATATACAAGCATCTAAATATCCCGAGTCGCTGATGAGGACCTGCAAAGAGCCGAGGCGCTGTTCTGCTCCTCAGCCTACGGGTACGTGCAATTTTATTCCTCGGGACGATCTCCTGCATTGTGCTCCAGGATCGTTCCTATATATCTATTCTGAATTGTATGTTGAATTCAATGGTGTACTTGACCGCACACACAGTCGGTTTAAATAATATATCTGCAATAAAAGGTAGTGGCGAGTATCATAATTTTTCACGCGCCCTCTTGCCCTTACGAAACAAATTATTTGTCACTCCAATATTCATTGTTTAATGAGTAAATTTGTAAAAATATAAATCATTTATTATTAAACTCATAACTGAACTAAAAATAAGTTTTGTAAAAAGACTGCAAATAAAAAGCGAGGTACATAATATACATGCTGAAAAAAATATATGTTTTAATATAATATCTGCCAATACCAGTTATACGCAGGTGGAGGCCTATACACTGATTTTATAAAAATATTTAGGTTTAACTTGTCGTTTACACCTAAGTCTAACTACTATCGGTTAAGATATAAGTTTAAATATTTAAAATGTTTATGGCTACACTTGTTTGTGTTCTTTTTGATTCCTTAATTTTTTTCAGTATTAGGTTCAAAAATTGTCACTTTTACTAATGCTATAATGCATTGCTCATAATCCAACATTGATCTTTAACGTCTCCTTTAAGAACCAAGAAAAGAATTTGGTTTAAATTCTTTTTTTACAAAATGTCATTTAACTTTATGCCCGTATTGAACAAAATGTCGAAATATTATACGCTAATTTTCAAAAGCATTTTTTTTGGGCCCATTTTTATAATTTTGTATAATTAATTAATCAAGAAGAAAATACGTTTGTTTGATAAAATGAACTGATGTTGCAATAACAATCGTTTCCTAATGAGGTAATTCAAGAACTGTTGATAAAATCTATTTTCATTTTTGCGTAAACATTAAAAATTGATAACAAAACGCAATTTTATTTAATTATGATCATAACCTTATCATTATCTCAGTGTGAATAAGATCCTTGTATTTTTAATTGGATACATAAATATTTAATTTTTGGAAATACAAACGACAAAAGAGATTTGGTCGATTTCGACTCTGAAAGACCGATCACGTAATTAATTAATTAATAAACGCATTTTTTTTTCTGAAATCGCGTCAGGAAAATTGTATATTAAGTCAATGAGGAGTGAGAATTTGTAATAAATTTTTGGTAATGCCCTTAATAACCATAAACCCGATATTTGTTTGTTATCGCGTAATGGAAAAATTATGTCATTTAAATTATCAATTTTTTAAAATAATCCTCGTATCCTCGTTCTTAGAAAAACGCTTTGATAAAATTTCTTAATTTTACTGAGTTTAAAATTTTATTTGGAAACAAATTGATTTTTGACTCTCAGTTTGCATAGAATTGGATCCTGTATACAAATTTGTTATTTTAGTCCGTGAGCCAGAAAGTATATTTTGTCAGTCATTTCCTCTCAAGCGATAACTCGTGAAATACTTCAGATAGTTGTATTACGCAGCATGGTGAGCATCAGCTGATCCAGTGAAAGGTGGAGCACGGGAGCCAGGCGCGAGCGCCGATCGCTTATTTAAATACGTCAGCTGACGACCTTTCCACCAACATAGAGGAAGCTGACGTTTTTATTTATTCAAAGTTGCATGTAAGCTATCATCTCACAAATTTTTAAGTGAGAGAACATCACTGAAAGAAAAATCTTTTTTTGCATGTTTGTGTGACCAGCTGACGTATAATCCACCACGGTACGGCCAGCCGGCTTTTTTTTATCTACAAATAATTGCGTTAACTATCATTTAATAAATTTTCAGTCGGGAGAAAATGATTGAAAACAATTATTTTTTTTTACGTGATTAAGAGACTGCCGCTGCCCCACTCACCAACGGAGCGGCTGATGCTCACCATGCTGCATAATACAACTCTTTAAAGTATTTCACGAGTGATCGCATGAGAGGAAATTGATCAAGAAAATCTATTGCTGGGTCACGGAATATGTCTATAACTTCTGATAATTGCAACCTGTTTAAAACAATAACAACAAAAATTTGTATAAAGAACAATTTAATATGTAATGCTATTTAAATACAGACATTTTCAATCAATTTGATAATATTCTGATTTTTCATAATATTATGAATTGTATTTTACTATTGTAATTAAAAAGTTTAAATTAAAAGTTTAAAATTATTTCAAAATCACGGCATTACAATAAATACATAAAGTTAGTTTAACACCTCCTACTTAGTTTTCATATTGACAAATATAAGTAACCTTAAGTTGTAAAAGATCGAATATAATACAATACAAAACAGTTTCTACACAATCTTTTCCATTTGCGAGTTCTGCATATTGCTAAAATTTCAACCATCACTTTTAAAGCAGAAAACGTAAGTAGGCCAGCAGGGGGCGCGGCGCGCAACGCAGATGCGCCAGCCGGGGCCTCGCCACTTTATAACGTCTTCTACCTATTGCGCTGAAATGAATGTAGGCTTTTTGCTATTCTACTTGCTAACAGCCAAACCGCCCGCTGAAAGTACTGAAAGAGTTCAAAAGAAAATGTAATCAGTGCAACGAGGTTTCGAGGTACGCGTAGAGATCGATCTGGTACTGTCAAACTGATACCCGTGAATAGGAATGGGCGCTGTATTTCTTTGATAAAATATAAAAATTCACTAGAAAATTCAAAAGAAAGACGAAAACAAATCGATACCGGTGGATCAACAAATAAACTATTGACAATCAAAATTTGTTTACCTTTTTTTTTTCATAAAAGAAACTTTTAGCCTTTGTGATAGATAAAAGAAAAGTGTGCGGCCACGTTCCTGTGATATCCACCCTGACGTTTCGACATTATGAAACTCTGTACGTATTTTCGCCTCATTTCCGTTATTATCTACTATTTGTTCTAAACAAAAGAAAAGGTGTTCATTAAAATACTAAAAGTGACTACTAACACTTTTCGAGCGACTCATTGCTAAGGTATACTTTACCCGCAATCTTTTTGTTTATGACTAAGTGATCATTAGGGGCGGCTGCTGCCTACTACTGTCGTCAGCGATGCGATGATAACGTCCGACACAGATGGCTTAGTCTGGTCTTAAAAGTACGGAGTGAGTGGTTGTTTAATGTAACTCAAAATTTTATTAGCTAGGTCCTCCTTGATAAGGAGTCAAACCCGGATATCTTTCAGACAAAGACAGCGCTCTTAAATACAGAGTCACTCTTGCTATGACGATATTACGTAAAAAATATTATTTTTGTAATATCGCCATACCCCTACGTCGAAATTGAATATGGAATTGCGACGGCGGTCTCGTTTTAGATGAGTTTATTATGATCATTTGCAAAAACCCTACCTAGCAAGATTAAGTTTAGTCATTCGCCAACTTATGCTTCTAAGTCTACTGAGCAGCAATTGTCAACGCCTTCATTAGCTGACCGTGAGTTATGTCTTAATATGGTAATAAAAGCTGATTTATTATCGGAACATTCGGTCAACAAGTATATGAATATATTGAACTTTTTTATTATTTGGTAGCTCGGTTCTACCTCTCCTGCACTCTATGTCGATAACGCACACCTCAACCGCGATTGCGACTCTAACTATATCCATCATTCCAAAGAGTTGTTTTAGTTATGGACTTCATTATTTTAATCACAGAGAAAAATAGTCGTCTTTCACAACATTTTCCTCCTATGTAGATCATTCGATGAAATCGTTTTAGAAAAATAACTGACGGTGAATAATTACAGTTTAGAATGTGTTTAGTTGTTCATTTACAGTTACGTAATAAAACGATTGCTTAGTTCGCTAAATAAAAATGGTGTTAAGAGAGAAATATAACTAAGGTTTTAGTATTCATTTTTAACCCTAACTGAGCAGATTAACATTGGAACTACATAAGAGTTTGAAAGATTGAAAACAGTATTAAATTAAAAAGTGTCTCAGTGAACAGAAATGAATGATTTCGTGAGAGCTAAAAAAAAATATATTTCGCAATCGTACGATATTTCATTAATGCAATTTTGTTCTAGTAACACTATTCGTACTGTGAATATTAGTCAAAAAATCGATCTGTATCGTTTAATTTAAACGATATTTTTTTTATTAATTGTTTTATATTTTTTCCCCCATTTTTTTCATGCAGAATGCAGTTACTCTCATACATTTCATGGTTCAAAGTATATTATTTTGTGCTTTATCGGGAATTATAGTTTTATTTCGTCCACATTTAAACTTACGCATTTATGTAAAAAGCCAGCGATTGTTATGCTTATAACTTCTTGGAGTTTACGTAAACAAGAAAAAGACAGAATAAACTAAAACATTTTAGGCAAAATAAGGTATTTTCTGTTCTTTTCTAATCTGATTTTAACAATAATCTTGAAAAGGCCAAATTTTAAGTACCGGAAACTGACGATGTACACAATAATTGGTGCTTGTAGTGAAGCAAGAGATATATACAAAAATGATGTCATGTGGGTATCTATAGTCTCTGCCCACCCTTCTGGGAAATAGGCGTGACTTTATATTATTATTGCCAGTTTGAAATTCATACAAACAACACGCAATATGTGGAGGATACGTAAATACGTTCGTTATTTACAAAACAAACGGCTGCGAAAAAAGAAACGTAAACAGATACCGAAAAAGTTCCAGCGCACTGTTGACAGGGCTAATTAAAGCGATTCAAAGGGCCAAATGAAACGTGAGCGCCGAACGGAGCGTCAACAAAAACAACGGGGGCCGAGAGCAAACCGAAGGAATGCGAAAGCCAACAGAAGCTATTATAAAAGGGACGCGGGGCGAACTTTAGGTCAAAAGGTAGATTTCTCTTTTGCGACAATTATATCGTAGAAGTTCAATAATCATCGACCGCTTATTTCGATTTACATATTTTCTATTAAATATTATGAAGCGTTTTATATTAACTATTTGTAAACTTCTCGTCTTAGTGTGGTAAATTTTTCACTTGTTCATCTAGTCAAGTCGAGAAGTGAATTTTCTGCGAAAGGCAGTTGAATGTCTCCTAATAATATGAACGATATTCATTCACAAAAGGTGACATAAAAGCTCAAATAATTAACCTATAATTTTTTTGCTTCTTGGAGAGTTTCATAAATATATACTAAACAAGTTTAAGTCACAAAAGTTTATAACAATCGCAATATTCTTTTACGGAAATAAAAATACATCTTTCTTAGAATTGCATGTCGAATCGAATGAGCTATTACTCATATTTTTAATTGACCTTTAATTATTTTTCGTACAAAACTCACTTCTGGACTAGACTGATCATTAGCTCTGAGTTTTATTTGATTATTTGACTTTTGTGAGATCGATTTTTAATGAAATTCTCGATCCGATGCATTTAGAATATAAAGCACAGATATAAATTTATGAAAGAACACGTCTCAGCCGAACATATGAAGAGTGCTCATTTATTTAATGCGCGTGGCGAGTGGTTTACGCCTTCATGTGAAAAAAGTATTTTAGCATAATAATACTTGGCTTTTATAATTTTTTTATGTTTTAATTTGACCTTAAACAGTATCAAAAAAAACATCACTGAATGGAGTCGGTTCATGATGCCAAAACGATATCCAAAGAAGATGATAAAAAAGAACTCGCACCTTTTCAAATTAGATAAAGGTTTATTAAGCAGTGTAAAACCACTGCTAAGATGTGAGGAATGTTTCAGATATCTGCGTTCTCTGAGTTCGTAAAACTGCTGAAGCCACATTGAAAGAAGTTTTTAATAACCCTGACATAAGAGAATTGTTATACGGTCCAGTTCAGAAACAATGCAACACAGATTTTTGAAAAATAAGTAAGAACCTCAATACAAAATAATTTTACAACGCATATTGGCTGTGTATGAAAACTTAAGGCTGCAAGATCTAATCAAAAGATCATTTTTTGCATTTCCATATTGACTAGTGTTTTTCATTAGTCTTATTTTCAGATTGAAGTTCCTTGACGCAGCTTGCGGTAGAGTTGACTGGTAGAAATTTTAACATAACGAAAACGTGTTGTGTCCCTCTATGACTTATGATTTTCGATTTCTATCTCTCGCTCTATTGAAATTTGTTATTCAGTAATTTTTTTACGTAATTTATATTTCAATATTTTGTAGTAAATAAACAAATATTTTTCCTAAAATATATTCCTTTTATTTTATTCCTTAATTTGCATTATTTATACTGAAAAAACAAACTTCGTTCCTGACGGGAGTCTCCCGAACGCATATTTAATTTTTTTAGAAATTTAGGTCAGTTTTTATTGCAGCATACAAAAAAAAAATAGTTTCTTGTACTATATATATGTCAGTATACATCTCAAAAGCATCTCATACAGCTGAAAAAAAAATTAGAAACAGGTTTATTAGTTCTCTTAATATGAATTGTGCTAATAATGTCAATATAAGGATTGACAAATGATGTTGAAATTGATAAAACTAGTCAAATACTAAAAGGGGGATACAATAATTTTAAAACAAAATCATTTTTTCGAATTTTTTAGAGTGAGTTCTGTGCCTTAAAAGAAAAAAGTCTTTCCGTTTGTCTGTTATCCTGTCTGTTAGTTTATTTGTCAAGGCCTTTTTCTCATGAACACGTGTAGGTATCTAGTTTAAAATAATTTCAAATACTAACTCTACGTTCCCTTGAAGCTGTAAAACATCAAGGTTCTATATCAATATAATCAAAATAAATATTTATATTTTGATACAATCCAAATCATTAAAACCTATAGGTAGGATTGCCAGTTACCTAATAGCCGGACAGACCAGCCAATTTGGCCGGACATTTGGGTAAAAAGACCGGACACCCTACATTATTATTTTAAAAACCTAATATTTCATCAATATCCGTACAGGCTATTTTCGATATTCTGGGTAGTTTACATATCTACAGAACTCACATACAATTCAAACAATTTCAATATCTCTACTAATATGATTGTATATAAATCATCATTGTGAAATAAGTAGAATTGCAAATCATATACATACATACAAAGTCGTGGTAGCAATTCTTTAAGAGGTTTTGAACCAAGAGACACTTTATTCGATCCTGAGCACAGGCGAATGACCGTGAGTTTTTGACACTAGTCAAATTAAAAGCTTTCATTCCGTTATTTAGATAACATATTACGCCGTCGTTTTGGCGTATAGCCACTAAAATCGATAACTATGGCTAAGGAGCCATACTAGGCCAGCGTGGCTGCCTTAAGGTCTAAACCTTAAGGTATCTATTCATCCTTAATCTGGAATAAAAAGACTGTGGTATGATACCGCTCAGCAGAGGAGTGATTAAACAACGCACAACACTTTTATCCAACTTACGCACCCTCACTTATCCAACTCACGTTATTAAAACTTCATTAAAACACCTGATACGAAAGTTATATATAAACTATTCATCCGTATATTGCCGCACCTCCTAGCACCGAGAGTCGATTCCTCCCAAGTTATATTCGTTAGAGGCCGGAGGTAACACGAACGCCCCCAGAATTGATTCTCCGCTCTCTATGTAGCCAGTTACAAGCTGCTGTTAACAGTTCATTAGAGGGAGCTCTTGTTCCGTTCGAAGCGAATGCTTTATTTAGGTCGTGCGACTCCCGTAAGTTAGTTTGAGCGTCGAGCTCGGTCGTTTTATTCGGAAAGTCGGTCAGTCAGTTAGTCAGTCACTATTTTCATTTCAGCTTCTAAGTATTTTGCACTTACTTACATATTGAAATGGTTATAGAAATGTTATATTTACTATTGCCTAGTAAAAGAAACAAATGAAAATTATAAGAAATCAGATTAATAAAATTTTTCATGAAGTACTGAGCTTTATAAATTAGTAAGATGTCACTAAAAATCTTTGTTCACAATTTGCAGACATGTAATGCTATGTGTTATATTTCGGTTACTTAAATTAGTATAAAATACATTTCTTTTTTTAAATTAATTATTTATAAAAAAGGGCAAAGAGCAAAAACTGTCGTACTGTTAAGCTTTTTTTACTAAAACACAAACTCTCAATGCTGTCAAAAATGTAACTGTAAAAAGACAAATAAATTAATGAGCATTTATTTTAGTATTTAATCGTGTAAACTATACATGTTAACTTAAAATGTTGATTAATGCCCGATTCCTTTTTTGATGTAAATGGCCTAGCACTCGTGCCATGAAGGAGATCTTAGAACTTTATTTGATTCCCCACAGGCTTAAAGTTAGATTATCTTGTACAGGAAAAACACTGAAGATTTTTTGATTTTTTGGTTCTTCCAATTTAAATATCTATTTTGTTTACATTGAAAGATATTTTTATTTTAAGTCAGGACCTCAATTTTAACAATATTTCATGTAAATTTTTTAATTGTATTTAAATTCACAAAACTTCATAACAATTAACATTTTCTTGTTCTTACCAGAAATGTATGTTTAAAAAAATCTATTATAAAGACATAAGGAATTTCTTAAATAATCTAAACTAATCTAAATCTAAAATAATAACCTGGAAATAAATCGCTTACATGTATATAAAATACATTCGACTTACCTGAGATTTCTCAGCGTAGTACACGAGGCTAGCGAATATCACAATACCCAACACGAGAAAAAACACTAACAAAGTCAGCTCCTTAGCGGACGCTTTGAATGTGTGCACTAAAATTTTCAATCCAGGGCTATGTCTCGTTAATTTAAAAAGCCTTAAAATTTTTATTATCGAAATAAACTCCAGAATATCAGCTTTACTACCAGTCCTACGCACCACCGCCTTCTCCACTACCAAGTCCATGTAAAAACTAAGTGTCGCTATGAAGTCAATAATGTTCACAGGAGATTTCACGAATTCTATTATATTCGGCGCTACCTGCAACAAACAGAACATGGATTTAATTGTATGTTGGTAAAAGAATCTAGCTTCAAACTAATTAATAATAAAATTGTTTATTAATATTAAACCCTTTAATCAAATTGCAATGTAATGTAAGGGAATTTTACACGAGTGAATTAATAACGAAGGAGAAGGGATATAGAAGGATAAAGAAGGGAATGGCCGCGAGTGAAAAAGATATAACTTTTTTTATATTAGTGCAATACGAGTGAAATAAGAACGAACGTGACAGCGATTTTATTATAGAATAGAGGAGATTTGACAATAAAAACGAAGACGGAAACGTAACCATAAGCTTGGCTTTATTTTATTTTTCTTGTAAAAACCACTTACTAATAATGGTAAATGAGAGTGAATGCATGAAATAAAATGAATGGGACCTTGCTTTCTATAATGAATAGTAAAAGTGTCTCACAATAAGTGCGTTTGATTATTCACAACATGATCCTGATACTTATGCTTAAGTATCGTAGTGAAATTTGGGTATGCCAAAAAAAAAAAAAATTAAAATCAATGTAATGAAGACGCAATTTGCACGTAGTACGTGTGGAGGGTCTTTAAAAGATAGGTGTAGAAACCGTGACATAAGAGAGCGATGTCGTTTTAAAGATGTAATGAATAGAGTAGTAAAAAGCATGTTGTTGTTTGACTACCTGAAAGGGATGAATGAAAGTAGACTGACAAAATTTTATAGAATGTGTGTGATGGAAAGTTTGGTAAAGGGTCGCCTTAAAAAATTCTATTCCAAACAAATTAATGGCATATTTAAAAAAGCCGAAAAGCATTCGGCAGCCGAAATGAAAGTAGATTTCATTTTATTGTCATATGTAATTCATATGAAAAATGCAATTTTTGAATTTTCAAAATTTTAAAATACTGTAATTTCTAAACTAGTTGACCGGTTTGGTTTAAATTTGAACCTTTATAGTCGTCTATAGAATACGTATGTTGAGTTTCATTATGATCTAATAATTGCAGACGCTATTGTGCCTACTATTTAGTGGGTAGTAAATAACCCTTTTTCGATAAACGATATACAAAGTGACGTTTGACATTTAATTTTTATTTGTTTCGTCATTGCATTATTTGTTATTATCCAAAGAAAAATTAAAAAATAGTGTCATTTTTCGACAGTCCTTGGGAAACATATATATATATATATATATATATATAAATACATACATATATAAACTTTTGAACCATATGTATTTTCTAAATCAGCTCATCGAGTTAAGTCTGAAAAAAGCAAAATTTTTCAAAAGTTGCGTCATGAGGACAAATACAATAGGTAGATTAAAAAAAAGCCAACAACCTTGTATGAAAAAATTTATGGATGTTGGTGAACCAAGAGAGATATGAGAAGATCGTATGACGTGGAAATTATAGTATTTACCTACCCTTTTGGAAAATAGCAGTATGTTTATAAAAAAAATAAAAACTGTTATATCTTTATATACATTAAAAACTGTCTTTATATATTATATTATATAACTATACTATAATATATTTGGCCGGGGAAAAAGTTTTTTCGTATTCAAATGAAAAATTATTTTTGTATAAAATTTAAGATAATTTTTCATCCTTTCTTATTTTAATTTAATTGTAATATAATTTTAATTTAATTAATATAAGCAGAAATTTTCTCGCATTTGTCCGATTCTTACTTCTTGCTTGAGTCTCGTCAGCTGTTAGCAGTAGAGATTCAAATTAATGGTTTTGTCCGGCGGTAATCGCTCATAATGAATAATGTCCCTCCAATTCCACTGTACACATAGCATCAACTTATTGTGAGTTTCGTTCAGCTTGTTAAGCGTTTTCGCACGGTAACGATCATTGCATTTCGTCTTCGATTTAACAATGAAGAATCGTGATCACGCGATTCATTACAAGGATCAAAACCGAGTATTGTACTATTTTGTGGTCAAAACTTCAATTCTATTTCTTGCTCTTCAACTACGTCGTAAGAACTAATATACCGACCTTGTTCTACTTTTTCCAAAATGGCATCCGGGTTATCCATAACAGATCGACCAGAGCGAGTTTCATCTTTGACATCAAAATGATCTTACTGAAAACGCTTCAACCAGTTTTATTGTGGCCAAGTGGCTACTCTTGACAACACTGCTTAGGTCCACAAAGGTCATAAATTGTTTTGTGACGCTACTTGTTCACGAACAATAGTTTTTAATTGGTTTGCTCAATTTTAAAAAGGACCCCGAAAATTTTGAAGATTAATCGAGGACAGTTCGGTCACCAATCGTAGTTACTCAAGAAAACTTTCAATTTAAAACTGTTTTGATAGAACAGAAGGATTGTATACGTAGAGCTAGAACAAGAACTAGATATTGAATCAACTGCTATGTAAACCACTACTCATGATCACCTTTCTCTCGGTTAAACGTTGTTCCATATGGGTGTCACATGAACTAACGGGTAGATCGGTGCCGATTTATGATAGTAAAATTCGAAGAAGGCGAGAAAAAAGAACGTGTACGATATAAGATATACTTCTTGATGACAAAACGTGTCTGTACAACTATTACCCAGCAAAAAAACAACAATCGACCATATGGTGCTTTGAAAATGAACCAACACCAACAAAACGTGTGCAAAACACAAAAACAAATGGTTGCCACATTTTTCGGTAAGACCGGTCGTATTTTTACTCTGTTGCTAGAAGACAAAAAAAGTTAATTCTTAGTGACACTTGACAGTTTATTCCTTAGCAGTATCACTAGTTCGGTACGACAAGCGACCGAAGTCACAAATGCGGCACTCCATTTGACACCACGACAACGTCCTCCACAGCACTTTTTTAATTCATAAAGTATGTCTATCCTACCTCACCCACAATATTCTTCAGGCTTAGCACCATATAATTTTTACTTGCTTACCAACATTAAAGGAAAATTGTTATTTAACTGAAAAAGAGCGGTCAGTACTATTTTTCAAGTGATTTAAGCACATGGAAAAGTTTTTATATCTTCAGGATGTATAATTTGAAAAAATAGGTGTTGGTAGTAAATAATAAATAATATAATTTTTGGGCACTAGTTTTTTTTTTGTATACCCTTCGTATTATAAGTCCTATGGTCAACTTTTCTCTTGATCAGACACATCATATTTTCGAAAATTCGGACTGTTACTATTCCATAGATATGAAATTGATATATTGTTACGGGTCTTTTGTTATGCAACAGATCGTACACTAAAAATTGATAAATATAGGCGGAGCAGTTTCTAATTTAGCTAGCAGTGGTAGTTTAATGGGAAAATACCAGGTTCCAATCCCGATGATCACGGGCAAATTGACCAATAAGTTTTTAATTCAAATCAAAATAAAACACTTGCTTTTTGTCTTGGAGAGCAGGTTAAGCCGTTAGTCCTGGATGTAGTCGCCTCATTGGTGGCAAGGGTTAGCAGTCATCAACTCACACTGGGCCAGGATGATAAACTTAAGATCCATGTCCCTCAATGTGATCTAAGAGAATTCCGAAAGGACTCTGCGATTCTGTCATATAAATCTAACACGATAGTAAAATGGTTAGTGACGATGGCTGGTTTTGCTTATATCCTCTATATTTTAGGTGTTTGTGTCTTTTTTGGAACATTCTGAGAGAAACTTTTAGAAACAGTTTATAGCCATGTTTAACACATGTTACTATTAAGTCTCAAAGACAAATTTTAAAGGCATAACGTAAAATCATATCGACGATGTTAAGAAATTAAAGGAAAATATTTTGTTCCCGAATTACTCTTCAACTAATTGGACTTTAATATTTACCAAGCACGCTAGTGATTAGGTCATTATTTTTAATAAATAAGTTGAATTTTAACGTCATATTGTCCATTTAAATGCCGACCGCCCGACTTCACGCGCGCTTATCATTTATTTTGATTATACAGATCGACACAATTATTGAATTTAAGTTCTAAATGTCAGATTTCAATTTAATTGACGTAACTAATATTTAGAAAAGTTTTATTTTTGTTTTAGTATACTTTTGTAGAAACTAAAGCAATATTTTCATAGTAAGAAAAGATGCCCATTTTCTCATAATTTTATAGTAAATAAAAAGAAATAGCTTTGCATTCAAGTAAGTTTTATTCAAAAATACAAGGGCTGCTATTTATGTATCCGGAACTGGCCACATACAGAACAATACAAAAAAATAATTACAACATTTAAAAATGAAACTCCTTGGCAGTATAATACAGTATGTTTCGTGTAACTGTCAATTGGTTTACCATTGTGGCATTATTTTGAAAATTGTGTGTCTTTATAGCCATGGATTTAACTCGTGAAAATTTTCGTGCGATGAATTATTGCAAAAAACTGAACAATTTTTAGCGTGGGCTAACTCAAAACAGTGCATCGATTAACTTACTTCGTCTTTTGGAGATGAAGCACCATAGAAAACCACTGTGTATCATTTAGTTTAGGTTAGTGGTTTAGTGAGTGTAATCGTTGGCGGTCTATGCTCACGAACGAATTTAAAGGAGATCGCCCTAAGTAGGTTGTTGTGCGACGAAATATCAAAGCTGTACGGCAACTAAGAATGCAAGATCGTCATATTACGAATTGCGAGATAAAGGCGTCCCTGGGCATAAGTATGATGAGCATAAATAACACACTACACGAAAATTTGTCTGTAAAAAAATTTGTTCGCTTTGGATTCTGCACAACTTGAGCATTGATAAAAAAACAGGCTCGTGTCGATTGGTATAAAAAAATGATAAAAAAATACAACCATGGTACATTAAAAGCTGTTTATAATATCTACCCAAGTGATGAATCTTGGATCTATACGTACAACTCCAAAACTAAACAACAGTTAACAGTGTGGGTGTTCCATGATGAGCCGAATTCAACAAAAGTGATTCGCGCCAAAAGCACTTTGAAGCAAATGGTTGCCCGTTTTTTCTCGTACAAATGGACGTGTAGTTACAATGCCACTAGAGAATCGTAAAACGATTAATTTGGAGCGGTCACAATCATATATTTGCCAGAGTCTTTGAGAAATAAGAAAGAACAACCGACAACGCAGAATCATTCTTCATCATGACAATGCTGGCTGTCACACGTCGGTCGAAACTACTCGGTTTTTGGAAGATTAAAATTCGAATTCACGAGGAATCCACCGTACAGCCCCGATTTGGCACCCAACGATTTTTATTTACTTCCTAGCGTGAAGAATAATTTACGTAGTCAGTGTTTTTCAAGCCGCGACGAGGCTGTTGATGCGTTTAAAATTCACATTTTGAAGATACCTCAATCAAAATGGAAAAAGTGCTAAAAAAAATGGTTTCAGCGTATGAAAAAGTGAATCGATCATCATGGCTAATATTTTGAGAACCAACAAAGCCATATTAAATAATAGATGTTTGTTTCTTTTTGATATTTCGGATATACAAATAGCAGCCCCAGTAATAATTAAAAGTAGACTACAAAATAAAAAAAAAATATATTTTTTTTTAAATTTGTGATGTTTGTGTGAACTTTCTAGTATCAAACCTAAAATTTTTTTTCTTCATCTTATTTATATTTAATTATATTTTTATTATATTGCTCCTAATAACATCGTTCAAAGTCCATCCCATCTTGGTGAAAACGCTTTCTTTGCTCTATGAAGCAATAAATATTTAAAATAACAAGCAAATATATAATTTTGTTAATTTTATGACTTCATTAGACCTGAGTATGTAGCTCTATTGAGCTATGGTAACGACAATATATATATATATATATATATAGAAATACTTATATATTTAGACATTCAATATGAATGACTTTTTATTGTGACAAAAATCAAATTAAAAAGTCAAAAAAAAATTAAAGAAAAAATTTTGATGTGCTGCGAACGTCATGTTTTCTCAAACCCCAACCCCTGTCATCTTATCGCACTAAGCTATACTTCTCCCCCCAGTACGCGGGCGTATTTTATGAACGGCTCCTATGCACTAGGCCTATACGAGTTTCCGCTTGTTTAATTAAAAACGGTACCATCTGCTGTTTATAATATCAACCAAAAACTTCAAATATAACTTATATACACAAGAACAGACAAAATCAAACTATATACGCCACATACGAAAATTTTGTTCTTTTTTTATCGACTATTGTTATATTCGTAGTGAAGTACTTACAACTTTCGCATTATCTAACAACAATTCTCGGTATGAAGCACTGCGCTTTCACCACATCACCGCCCTTCTGTATTCCGCCCGTAGCCCGTACATTCCGAGATCACTCGTCACATACTGAATTATAGAAATGTAATTTGCAATATTCCGTCCGCATTTTAAGTAGTACGCAGCTTAACTAAGTGCAGATTTTGCTTCCATTCTAGATAACAGATCTGCTCATACGGAATCTCATGAATATCGGATGAGACGTTTTCCGAGACTCGACAAAACGGGGTAAGAAACCTCGAAGAGAGATTCTGCGATGCGATTTTAATGAATTATGTCGGCTCTCATTAGAGACCTGCGACTACGGTGACAACTTACAGGGAGAAAATCAGCTTTTAAAACTGATTAATAACTGAAATACTAATGAATCTTCACTTTTTACAATAACTGGATTTTTAAAAAGTTTCTTTTGGTAACAAGTACTGTCTGACGGAAATGATTTCAAAATAGAAGAAAGGTCTTTTTAAATTAAAAAATTCTACACCAAAAGCATATTTCAATAGAAACAGATTACCGTATCGATAAGTTCTAATTTCCTGTGCAACGAAATAATAAAAACGATTTCGATATTTAAATTTTCTCATTCCGATTTAAAATTTTCTAATTCAATACTTTTAGGTTACCTACCACGAATAAAAATTTGAAATAGACTACACATTTTATAAATAAAAATGAATAGACAGCGTTTAAATATACGTAGCGTTGAGTAAAATAAACTTTACAAAAAAAAAGAAATAAAAATCGTCTAGAACAACTTCTTAAAATAATTTGGTGTGCTTGGAGTCATAGCCTGCCAAAGATATGCAATTGTTCCTTGATGTTCTTTTTACTCAATACTTCAAGTTTTGTATTTATGCATTCATTTTTTTGTTAGCCTTCATTAGCTGGCGCCATCTTAAAAAAAGTATTTTTTTTAATAAGTTTTGTGAGGTGGTTGTCTTTTTTAATCATAATATATTATTTAACGTTTGTGATTGAATAATTAAACTTTATAATTCAAGTATCCTGACTTTTACATCTGTTCAGAAAAAGTGTAAAAATAGTTTTTTTCATTTCAGCATAGAGCATTTAGACATTATGTAATATTAAAAAAAAATTAAAATACTACTTCGCTTTTTGTCTTACTTTACATTAATTCTCGAAGTCAACGAGTTAATATTTTCAATCAAATACCGATTACCTTCTGCTGGGTTTTGTAGAAGTTAACCATCTAAAAAAAACGATATTTGATAAACTTAATCAATCATCATAAATAAATTTATAACCTTCACTCACCAACCCAACGTACGATAGGGGAAATATAAAATACAATGAATTCTTTTAATATTACGGTCATGCGCATTTAATTATTTCTAAATGTCAGTACTAAAAAACTTGATTTGGTGTTGTTTATATAATTTTCTCTTATGCTGATAAGCTTTATCAAACATTGTTGTTTTGGACGGAACTGCAAAGTGATAGTAAAGCACGCGCCGTGCAGTTTAGAGCTAGGTAAAAAAGAAACTCCACTTCACATTTCTCGATCTCGTGTGAATACAATAATTTCGACCATATCGATCTATAAAGTGGAGTAGCTTCTGCACGCTCCCGGATAAATCGATCAGGTTGAAACTCTATGGTCAGACTTATTTCTCTAATACTATTGGTTGCGCCGTAATTTGGTTGGTGTTTTGTGTTGCAATGATGGCACATATCCCATCCTGGTTGTCATCGTTGCCTATAACTTTTCCATATTGCGCCTCCCTACCCTCTCATCTGGTAGTACCAATCCGCCCGCAAATCGCAACGGATTACTCGAACTCCGCGCCCGCGCCGCTACACATCATTAAACGCGTAGGAGATCAGTGGTGGCCACTCGAAAGAAATTGAAGTGCTACAGGTGAGTCCTCTCTGTTTTCTATCCTTTTGAGTGTGTCATTATTGTGAAACAAAATTTTCCAACCAGCGCAAGTCGCCGCACCAACTATTTTAAATGTTCTATCAAAAATTAATTTTCCCTGAAGAGGACTTACTTAAGAGAAATCCTTACCCTTTTCATTTATTTCAATGCTTTGAATTTATTACAGTTTATTTTTGAGATATTAGAATATATGTATATACAAGAACAAATCTTTCTACGCTATAAGCCATTCCATCTACATAATTGTAAATTGCCTTAGTTTTAATTTACACATTCTTCTTTGCATTCAAAAAAAACCGATAAGCCATACACAATAAAATAGGACGATCCGTTACAACAGATACTAACTTCCATAAGCACCAAAATATACATTTAGAAAATGACGCTGACGCATTAAAATTAATTCCTAAAAAGGTCCACTTTTTCTACATAAAATCCGAAAACAACGTGATAAATTCAAAAATAAATCGAATTATCCACAAAGTTTAAACATCGCGCCGGCGCGACCAATCGCTCGTTACGGAATTATTCAAATGGCGACCTTCGTGCGTCTGCATGAATATTAATTATCCCTTTTCCCTTGCGATCGGGATTACGGCAAAGGTTCTCCTGCCGACAGTAAATGGTTTCCCATATTTAATAAATCGTTACTAACCAGACATGTTGTTGGGAAACTACTCAGTCTGAAACGATACTGTTTCAAATCGATCGCCACACAATACGAGATGTGAAAATCGCGCAAGTGCGAATCAGTTTAATTCCAATACCATTTCGTGTATCTGGATATTGTAATAATAATTTTCATCACGTAATAATTTATGGTCACGCTAAACTTTACGATCTTACCAACGCATAGCGTTTTTATCTTCACACTGTCGAGACATCCCGTCTCGCAATATTTTGTTTCGTATCTTATGTACTTGAGTATAAATCAGTTGGGCAGTTTGAAACACTACCGTTGGTTTTGTTTTCTTAATTATGAGATTTTTCGTGTATAACGTAAAAACATCGTTGTGAAATTTTGTCTTTGATAATTTTCAAATCAACTACCCGATGCCTAAACAACCACATGCAGATCAAGCACATATAAAAATATTTAAAAATGTTACAGTGCGATTATGCTGTATCGAATATAATTTCAGGTATAAATATATTGACAGAGATGTCTGTTAAATATACTAAACCATGCTCTAAAATTATTAATTATATAGCGTTGCCTATAAATATCGTTATCCGTATGATAAAATGCCACTTTTACATAACAGATGGTGCTGTTTCATGACAGCCATACTCTATAGAAAAATGTATGAAGATACGCAACGCACTGTAAAAATTACATGGAAGTGCTGTAAAAATTACGTGCAAGTGTATAGATCCGATCGATACAGTAGTGGCACGGTTCTGCCTAGGAGCTCCGAACTTTATAGAAAAACGGGCACGCCTGTACCCGTCCCTTAAAATTGTATGTGCAATATTACATGTTCAGTCTTTTGCATTAAGAACGTTATTATTTTAATTCTCATCTTTAATATTTTTTAATAATTAATGTCTGAGTTTTGTCACGAATACTTGTAGTTTTAAAAGAAAAATAGAACTATTTGGGTCAGAATACAAGCTCAATTATAATATTTTAGGACTTAATATGTTCTGTTATATATTTATTATATTTCTCGGATAAAAATTTGAATAAACACAGCTATCTAGAAAATTAAAAATATCGTCTAACAAACTATAAGTTCCTGCGTTCGATATAGATTAGAATTTTGTTCCTCATAACCAACTCGATTACAAATTCGTTTGTCTATTGTAATTCAGATTCAGATTAATTTTTGCTTCGTTTCTTGACGATTTCAAAATGGACTGTTTGATGAAGATTTCTTAAAGATTTGTAAAAGTAAGACTTGGGATGGTAGACAAAGTTAATAGAAGTATATTTATAGACACATTTTTTCCAATGTCCAATAGAATTTTTCAAGGTATGATAGGTTTCAATAGTACTTTGTATTTCAAATAAAGAAAACTACTAGAGAATGATACGGTATAAAGAAAAACTAAATGTTTTACAAAATACAGTCAAAGCTATCACAAATTGTTATTGTGGGTATGTGTAAGTTTTAAACTTCCGTTTTTTTCCAAAATAGGCAAATTAAGTTCCAATACTTTAGTATTTTTAGAAGAAATTTTAGACACCAATTTATGGCTTTTTAATACAGCAATATAAATATTACTTTTGCAATTCACTTACATAATTATATCATCAAAATTTTTTATTAGTATAGGATGGTAAGTCGAAATATTTGTCAATTATTGCTCATCTGTGTTACTTTTTCTGAATTTAATAACATATTCTAAGACACCTGTGAACTCATATTCAAAAATAGCCCAACTTCCAACTTTCCTTTTTCTAGTAGCTTCTGCTCCTTGTACACAGACTTTCATATAGAAATATTCTGTCTCTTTTTTCTCATGTCATAATTCATCTATTAAAAATGGCTATCGTAATAAATATTACGATGTAAAAATAGGCCAGGCCTTCCATCGGTTAGCAGGCGATTCTTCTGTATACATACTTTCATTTATGTTAACGTCGTTGAATATTTAGATGAAGTCATTATCTATACGATACTTCATCAAAATAGTTTATTGGAAACCCAAACTTATACTCAAACCGCAACAACAAACAGGGAAACAAACAGACGGAGCACGTAATGTAAATTAATAGGGATCAGCTTTCGAAGGCGACTCTTAAAACTACTCTAAAGCTTTAAAACGTCACGCGTCTGCTTACAAGCAAAGTCCGACTCGACGATTCATGCAAGTTTAATATAACCTCATTAACTCACGGCCCGCACGCATCGCCAACTGACAGTACGTGTTTGTTCTCGCATCAAACGAAAACTCACGTTAACACCTTAGGGATTACGATCTCTACTTTGAAGCGCCCTGGTTATTTATTACCTAAAAATTTGAGGGGTTTACGGTGATGATGAAGAAGAGAGAACAGAATCTTTAAGGATTATAGGAACATCGGTTTTTAATAAACTAAGTCGAAACATTGCATGTAGAGAAAATAATAAACTAAGTGGAAACATTAAACGTAGGGTAAATAGTTGGTAAAAAAGAGAGACACATAAATATTCTGTCATCTGCAATGCCATTTTTCAACAGTGACAATGAAACGGAGTACAGTATGCTGAAGACACAAAAAACATCTATTCGTATTGATCTTTGTCAATTTCATTGCTTTCAATGAACATCAATAAAACGTATTTAAATGTAACTAAATAGTACGTAGGAATGGTTAAAAAAACATATACTTTTTTTTTATTAAAAACGAGTCGGATAATATTTTCTCGTTTAAAAGGTAAATTTTGAAAAGCATCCTCGTATTGTACAAATAGAATAGATGCGCTTTGTTAATACGAATGACTGAGAATTACTAGATGGAGTATATAGTTTAGCTTCAAGTTGTTGTCACTCTGCTTCACGAATTTACCCTCTTACAAGATTATTTTCGGTTGTGCGGCTTGGATTTTGAACTTTCCGCACTAGCCCTGTGTGGAAGAGTTGTTGTTTAATTTAACGCAAGTAAAAACACTTATCGCTCAATCTGTTTCCGGTCACGAAACGAACGCATTACATTCCGATTCGAAAATAAAAACCGATCATTCGATCAGCACCGCATAGTTCGCGTCACCTTGACCGTTAGTTTTTAATGCGGTCTGCAACACTAATTATATTTCCCCACGATTTTGGTTTATTGACCCAAAGCACTTAAAACGCTGTCATCTCATTCGAGGATAATTCTGAATGTAGATAAACACTTGGTTTGTTGCAGTCCTTGTCAAAGTTACAAATCCGAATCGTGTGTTACTTAATTCTTTTCTCATATGATCGCTTGCACTATATGTAATCTAGCAGCTAGATACTTTCTTAATCAACTGATTCTGAATTCAATTTCTATTCACCTCTAAATTTAAGTAAACCAACTTTATCATGTGACTAACTATACACGCACTATATACATCAAAGTAAGTACTATCAGAATACTCAATACGAGCACATAGATTTGCAGATGATTGCCGTTAAATACATTTTTTTAGGAGAAAAATAATTAATACACCATGAGTAAATTAACAATCAACATTCAATGACAAAGCCAAAGAGATCAAAGTGAGGAAATTAAACAAATAATTTAACAACGATAAAGGAAAAATAATTAAGAGTAACATCGTCAGAACTAATTTCAAATAAAAACTCAGAATATAGTTACACTCATTGTTTCGCGCCAAACGAAATTAACGTCAATAAACACAAGTCATTATTATTTCTGCGGTAATAATGCGTCCGTTATTTTTTTTTTCAATCATCTCAATGTGGATATTTTTAGAAGTATCTGATGAAATTTTAACAACACCTATCATATAAAAGCAGCCAACCCTATAGTCTTAAAAGTTATGTGGATATTTGATTTAAGCATATCAAATAAAATTAATTGGATCTATATTCGTGCTTTCCAAGACAAATTAGATTAGGCTACGTCTAAAATGGTTTCGGAGATGTAAAACAGTAATACACAGTTTATATGATTTAAGAACTACAAAAAAAAAACTTAACACAATTATCTTTATAAGAAAATTACGATGTTCCAGTAATTTATAAACATTTTAAATAAATACACTACATAATTTGATATTTTATGCACCTAAAGAAATTTGAGTACAGTAATATAAATGCACCGATTGATAATAAAACGGAAGCTTAATATAGTTAATTAACTATAAACATTAAAAACTATACAAGAATGAAAATAAAATTTGAATCGAAGTCAAAAACAAGTTCAAATATACGTAGAAAAAAAAAGTTAGTACCAGATTAGTATTAAATTCCAAAGTGAATATATGTTAATACTAGTTTAATTGATAAACCGCTAAAATAAGAAGTGACGATCGGTAAACGGATAGATAAAACTGCAACATTGTTTATCTTTTTTTATTGACTTTTTGATGTTGTTTTCGTTGTCCTTTATTTTTAAATAAATCGTATAAAATAATTGATGCTCTACATTCGACATAAACAAAATAACAACGTAAAAATATATTTTTTTATACCTTCTTTATTATTTCATTTCTTTTTATATTCCTTTATCACTTCTAATATAACAGAAATTTAATAAACTAACATCTAGTAAAGACTCAACTTTCCTCTCAAGTGGCTTTGTTTGAAATTCATTGGCCAATAAAAAGCGAATGCTTACAACAATTTATGAAACATCAGGCGAAATTATTTGGCTCTCTGAAACATCTTTCCACGAAATATTAGAGAGTGCCTTTTGAATTTCAAAATGTTTTTAATTTAAATAAGTTTTTGCAAGCATTAGATCTACACCATGCGCAATTGTCAATTTTTTTAGTACAATTTTGATAAATATGTATGTAGTGTCTTACTCGCAAATGTGTTTCGCGAAAATTGATCGTTATGTTTCTAATGTACTTTCGGTATATCATTATCTCACAAATCGCTCAACCGATCGCAGAAAATCAGGATCGAGTAACTCGGCTCTCTTATACTAATAGTACAGAAAATTTCGAAATTGATTTCAGTTGCAACAAGGATTTGTCTGCGTGGGTACTTTTGCGCCGTAAATTTCTATTGAAACTTAAATGTCTCGAGAATCGAAAGTCCCATCCAAAAGTACAATATATATTGTAATCCTCAGAACTAAATCTCTCCAATAAGACCGATTTCCTGTACCAGAAGCACTTATTAAAATCGTAATAACATTTTAACTCAAAAGATTGGAAATACCTCGACCTAAATATTGGGACAAAACTCGAACCGAAAATTTCAAAGCAAAAGTCGTAAAATCCTATTCAGAGCGTCAATAAGCCTATCGTTTGAGACTAAAATCAAAGAAATCAACCGAAACGTTCGAAAATGGCAACCATTTGATGGCTGACGAAACCCGGGACCATTCGATGCCCATGCCGTCCGCGTCTCCGATACCCAGTCATCCGGCATGCCTTTATTGAACCGACTCTTCATGCCTTCACAGAGCATAAGTCTGTCTATGATTCCACGTCTACTGGTAGTCCCACAACTCACAGGATGGTACCGAGAATCAAAATCAATACACTCTTGCGAGACCACTTTAATGTCCGTCTGTTTAACATATTTTTTAAGTAAGGATCATTTAAAGCAAAAAACGTATTACCTGCATATTAGTTATTCATAATTGGCACAAAACAAACATATGTTAAATTCAAAGAGCATAGTCAAGTTTCTTAAGTGCGGGCAAAAGTCGTTACAAAAAACAGGAATATATTTATTAATTATTGCGTGGAATTTGTTAATTTTGCCATTGCATTACCTCTTACATAATGCAATGGCAAAATTAACAAGTTGAATGTTATACACAAAATGACATTAAATTATCTATAAGTTTTTATCAATTTTGCTTGTATAACTTACTATCGCCATGCTCGAAATAAAAAATATGATACTTAGGGATTCATAAAACACTTTTTGTTACAGTTTTTTTATTTATTATTTTATATAATGAAATAGCGACTTTTTTTTCATCTGAAATTTTAAATTATGGCATTACATCTGTTACAGTTAATTTTCTACATATTATTATTATTTTAAACTCGTGCCTACATTAAACAAGGCTAGGCCAAAAGTATAGAATTGCTCATAGTAGGAACTTTGCGTACCATTGTTCCTTTTGACATTCATCAATTGTAAATGCAAGGTCGTTGATTTCGGATACTTAAAATTTAATCTTCTCTTATTATGACTCCGATTTGATGCGCTTAGGATTTTCTAAAGCAACTCTTGCTGAACCTTCTATCACTTACATTGGTTCTAAAAATTAGTTCAGTCAGTTTACTAACACTTATCTAGATTGACAATCCGCCACAATATCCCTTTTTATACTTTACACCTACGTCTTCTTTCAAACCACACCACATTTTGGTACCAGTGTTGATACATTTATCTTTCAGAGACACTCTACACATCTACGCATGGATCGCATTTCCACTGCATTGATTTTATTTTCATTTATTTTCAATCATACCTAACTTTCACTAGCGTACATGAGCGTAGAAGACATTGTTACTATCCATAACAGGAAGCAGGGCCCCAAACACCTTATTTTCCACATTTGCTACCCTCTACATAAATTACAATCTATAGATTTAAAATCTTCTTTTTTTTATGGTATATAAATTTTGGTTCAACAATTTTTTTCTTTGTTAAAAAATGGTGAACAGAACTAACACTGTTATATTTTTGGTGATGTCATATTATAGCACTATGCAGTTTGGAGGTTCGACTTTTCAACGCTCTTTTTAAACTTTTATGGCGTGTATACCTTAAAACATTCTTAGATTATTTGATATAAAATAAAACGAGTACAAAACGATAAAATTCGCTCGCAATCCGGAATAGTTTCCGAACGCAAACAAAACAAAATTATACCAAATGATTCATCTCGACAAGAATATGGAAAAGATGATGATAGACGACAGCTCTGCTGAATAATTCAAAAGTTTTTTTTTGCCAGTAACCGGATGTTCCAGACGAACCCTCACCCGCATGTCGCATCCACAGTCGTATCTAACGCAATTTATAAAGTTGCCAAATCCCAATTTGTTCGGAATAAGAAGAACGATTGAAGTGCGAATGTTTGGTAAACCAGAAAGTTCCGGGAGCAATATTGAGCTCGTATAATATCAAGATTCTTTGACATCCTTCCGTCTTACGATTGAAATCTATTTTTGTTACTTGTCCGTTGCAATGAACGTTGAAAAACATATATTTAATACCGTATATGTTTTTCAAATAAAATATTTATATAAAGCCAAGTAAGGCCTCTGACTAGAGAATTTTTAATTATGATTTTTACAAGTTATGTTAGAGTAGTTACAAATTGCACTACAAAAATTAATGCGATATACTTAATTGATATATAATTTTGAAGAAAAAGCTAATGAATACTTAACAGTGCTTGGTAGAAAAAAAAACACTGGTCTTCTAATCATCGACAACTATTTACACTATTGTATTATCCGTAGATCCATCAGTGACGAAGGATAATGTTTTTAAAAGGGACGCCGGCTCAAAGAAAACTGCAATGGTAATTCCTGTCTGCCCAAAAGAATCACTGTATCATTGAACCGTTTCATAAATATTCGGTTACTATTTATTTTTTATTATGTGTTGTGTCATGTCTGGGAGAGTATAGCCTAAATGACAAATAGGCACTTTTTTATATTCAAGACACAGTTTCAAAAAAAAATTATAAACCTTTATGCTTGCTCTAAACAATCTATTTAACAGTAATCAATCAGTATCCGTGCTGAAATTGTAATAAAAAAAATGAACATTCTACCTTAACATACTAATAACTGTGTAGAAACAACTCATTTGACACTGGTGATCCTACCGAAAAGAATTAATTTCGTATAAAATATTAGAATTTATTTTTATTTAGAATAAAGCGAGCATGCACAGCTGGCAACATGTGAAATAGAGTAATCAAACTCAAGGGTCAACAAACTGGTTGACAAAATAAAGTAAGAAGGAATTCTATTGAAAACTATTTCCTGACGTAAAAATATCGTATTGAGTCTTCCTTAACGAGAGATATTTATCGAAAATTAGAAGAACTAAATGATATGGGTTATTATAATTTGTGCGAGAAACTAAGAGTATTCTGGTAAATCGAGAATATCTTATGATTTAGCACGTGGGCAGAAACATTTCAAACAATAACATAACGAAAGAGCCCTACAGCGAAAGAATAGCGAGTTTTATCTAGAGTAGCGCAATCATGATGGGCCGGCACAAATAAAAATGTGAATGATAGTGAATATTTTGCAGCTGTATTTGAATGAAATTCATTCATGCCTAATCATTAACTATAACAAGATTTGTATAGAATGATATGCGGTGGATTTTTGTATGGTATGTACGTTGTACGTTATGTGAAACTTATATGTGTTTAAATATAAAAACTATTTCACAATTTTAAATGATAAAATCAACTTGTACACCGATACTGATCGGCTTTCCTATAAGCTTAGCTTAGCTACTATTGTATATATTATATGTAATATAACTATATATTGTATGTGTAATTATGACAACCATTTTACATGATATGCTTAATTGAATATATTACGAAATCAAAATCAATCATTAGCATAGAAAATTATATGAGAATCTGTGAATACATCAATAGATGTTTAATGTAAAAACATTTTGAGTCATTGAATAAGTTACTCACATTAAAAAATTTAAAGAATTTATCTTTATGGTAAAGACCATAAAGACAAATTCTTTAAATTTTTAAAAAAGATTTAAGAATGGCTAAAGAGCCATTCTTAGATCTTTTTAAACTGCGAAACTGTCATTTATCGTTGAGGAATGTCGATATCAACGATAAAATTAATTAGTACCATAGCTGTAAATTATTGGTAGTAATATGACAATTTGGTAGGTAAGAGATCTGGCGTCGTCGAATGATTGTCGTTAGGGCGCACATGCTCTGATGAAAAGCGAATTGAAAGACCCAAAATTAAGATAAATTTGTGGAATGTCCTGACTGACAAGAGACTGTTATATGTTAAAGAAAATTAAATAAGTTTATAACATATAAGTATTTCAACGTACGATACTGGTTTGTATTCAAACAATATTATACAAAGCAACTTGTTAACAAATCGGTTTGCATATTAGAAAATAATATTATTATTATATAACATAATACTAATATATAATAAATAAAATTATTACAAAAAATTGTAAAAAATCTTAAATTCTAGATTAGTGAACTATTAAAATAAATTCAATATTCTCTCTGATTCACAGTTCGGATTCCGACAACAAATTTCAACTGAACATGCAGTTACTGAACTAATTAATGAAATAGCGGAACAAAATTGTAAAGGTGAAAAATGTATTTTAGTATTTTAGACTTGAAAAAAACATTTGACATTTGACACTGTATCCGTTCCCTTTCTTGTGCACAAACTAGAAAAGTTGGGTATAAGGTGAATTGCCTTTGCGCTATATAGTGATCATTTACATAATCCCAGACAACGTGTTAAAGTCGGAAACTATCATGGTAACGGAGAAATAATATCATATGGGGATTCTCAGGGAAGTGTTTTGGGTAGTTTCAATTTATATCAATGTATCTAATGCAAAGATTTTTTCTTATACCGACGACACTACCATAATCTGTAGTGTTACTATGTGAGATACTGTACATGATTTTATTGAATAAAAGTTGATTAAAATAACTGCTTGGTTGGATAGCAATCTACTAACCTTAAATACTAATAAAACTTTAAATATTTGTTTTTTCTCTTGATAGCAGAACGCAACCGAGTAATAATTATCGTATAAAGATATATAAGTGTGATAATCCCAAAAACATAGACATTAAAAAAAATAACTGTATTAAATATTTAGGTAGTTTAGTTGACTATAGACTATCATGGTGTGCTCGCACTGAACAAGTTCTGGGAAGAATTAGAAAGCTCATTTGTATATTTAAAATGCTCAGACATGTTACATTCAGAGTACTTTTAAATAAGGCTTATATAATATTACTCCAGTTTGTCTTATGTTACTGTATATCTAGTTGGGGAGGATCAAGTAAAATTAAATTTCTAAACCTGGAAAGAGCAAAAAGACGTCTGCTTCATTCGCAATCAGATAGAGGTGAATGGTACTTCCTGCCATTCAGATTCTTTACAGAAAAACTTTATAAGATTTGTTAACTTTGAAAAAACTTTACATGCTGAGATTGATACTAAAAGTTCAAAAATCTCTAATTTATAATCCTGATATTCCTGGCAAAAGAAATAACTATGATGTACCTATACAAACTACGAAAACTTGTACACGCGCGCGCAAAAGTACACGAAAACGCATACGCGCACGCAGACGCACGACACGAGATGCCAAGTGCACACGGGATACGACATTCGTATCGCGTGTGCACTTGGCACAACCTAAATGCATATGCGCGCGCGTACTTTCGATAATATTATTTTGCTCCTACTTGATCTTGTATTCAAACGGACATCGGAGGAGCGGCGCCTCCTAGCATAAGTATTTTTAATACTTGAAAGGAGTGTGCCTACAATGTAAGCTGTGACTTAAGTTAGTTAATGGAAAAAAACATTTTTATTATTTACTATTATTATTGTGAGAAATGGCTGTATTTTAAGAAAAAAATGAAAAGTGTTTTTTACTCAATAGAGTTAAAAAAAGAACTTTCTCATAACGAAAGGAGAAAAAATATTATTTTGAGATTATGTTTCTATAGAAATATGTAACACCTCAAAAGAAAACATCGTTCCTTACTAAACAATTTGAATTTGTGTCATAAATAGGTAATGTCATGACGAGATCTAAACACAATCTCATATTATTACTTTGATGATTCCGTGGTTCATTTTTATTAAAAATATAAAATAATATATATATATATATATATAAAAGAAACTTTTTTTGCATTTATAACTTCATTCGATCGATAAATTATCAGAAAAAAGAAAAAAAAAGCATTTGTTTTGAATACTACAAATATCAATAAATCCTTCATTAAATTGAGCTGTCATCTATCAGTTATGTCACATCGAAGATCACTTTTAAAATTCAAAAGATTCTAGGTATTCTTTTCATTGAAAAGCGCCATTATGGGCATTGTGAGAGCTGAATTTTTCTTATGGAGATGCGATAACTAGTGAATATTCTCCCGTCTAAAATTGGCTGATCTCGGTTATAATCAAGGGCACATGTCTATGATAGTTTAAGGATCCTTTTTTTAACCCTGCAAAAATAGATGATTGTTGTTTCGATGCGTAGACGCCGGTTAGGAAATGCAGTGTTCTATTCCCGAGGTAGCATTAGCTCGTAACATTTTATTGAAAATACATCTGCCTGCATTGTCTACTGTCGAGGCTCTCGTTTCTCGACACTTTCGGGTGGCGTCCATTATATTATAATTGTTAAGTAATAATTAATTGAAATTTACAAAACAGTAAGATATTTCAGTCCTAAGGCAAAATTAAATGATATGTCAGAGGTCACATAAAATAACCATACGTTCTGAATCTCATGTTTCTTGATTATAATTAAATATTGTGTATTGTATTTCTATGCCTTTTACAAGGATCACAACAAAATTAGTAAAATACAGGAAAACTATATAAGAAAAACACACCAGAATTATATATGTTCAAAGAAGTCAAGTTTATATATGTTCAGATTTTTCTCAAAGGAAAATTATCGCACCAGTCGTTTACAAAAACAAAGTAAACATATTCAGTAGGTAATAGCGGAGTCGTTTCCTTCTTCTGATATAAAATGGCAACCATGTCATTTCTTTTTTAATCAAAAACCAACCAAAAGTCGTACATCGGAAGATCTGGTGAGTAAAACGGATGCTCTGAGACTACATAGTTATTTTCTTAAAAAAGTTGACAATGGGCGCTGCAGTATGAGAGGATGCGTTGTCGTGATGTAATTTCTTTCATCTTCGTGGTGTAAGCCTCTGATTTTAAAAGTCAAGAGAACTTCTGGCAAGCAATGTTATGTGTATAAGGCCGCCGTGACAGTTTTCCGTTCTTTTAATTTAATACATTTGACCAAGCCTGTATATCATACATAACTTACCACATAACTGTATTAAATGCACGTACTTTTTTCACGATGATTGCTATTAGATCATCTTTGTGAACCCATACCCTACTTTCATTACATGTAGGTAAGTCAAAACTGGAACGTACGTTTCATCATCTTTAACAATTTTGAATATAATACGGTGATCGTTTTTATTCAATAGCTTTAATATCTGTCGGCTGATCCTTACATGCTCAGATTTTTGAAATCGTTTAAGATAATGTGGAATTTAACGAGAAACAATCATTTTCACTTTTATTTCATCATCAAGGTTTTATACACTACTGGAGAACCAATCCAAGAATATTCTGAATCATGTGTTAGGTCCATCGATTGCCACCTTTTATCACATTTCGAACACGGACATTATCTGGAGCGACTGTTGAAACATGCGTTCCCGTATGTTCTTCATATTTAAGTTATTGCGTTCACTACGAAATTAAACCGTCGAAACACAATGACTCAAGATGGCCCTTCATTATTAAATGCAGAGTGTAACCGCTGCATACATTGCTCTTCGGATAGATCAACTTTAAAATCTTCGTATATCATAGCTCGTCAGTACTCACGTTTCAAGTAGATTACTTGTTTCACAGAAATATACTTTATGACATCTACGTTTAAAAACGCGAAAAGTGATTAATGCGTGTGTTTTTCTATTGAAGCTGACCTGCACGCATGTGCTTTGATAACCTCGATAAAACATGCGTTTGACAGTATCTCAATAATTCCATTTCGTTTTTGAAAACTACAATGTTACTAATATAAAAAATTGTACACCGAAGCTAAACAAAAGGAAAAGAACCTTTAGGCTGCATGGAGTTTTTTTTTAAAAAACTCCATGCAGCCCAAAAATAAAGGGGTTATTTTTTTGTATTTCTCAAGTAAAAACTTGCACATACCATTAAATAGATGACATTTAAAAAAAATTAAAAGTAAAATTGGTGTTTCGCCATTTTTCTATTGTTTTTCTGTCCAACCTAGAAATTTGATACACTTTGAAGTTTTATTACAAAAAAAGAAAATTGCAACACGACACGCGACAAAAATTAGTGATGTTTATGGACTTAATGCAGTGTCGGTAAAAGTAACGTAAAACTGGTTCAAGCGTTTTCAGTCCGGTAATTTTGATATCTAAATTTTGATGAAGTTCGCTGTGGTGGACCTGTTTTTTTTCAAATATCTGTCCCCGTGGCATGTTGACCACAACCCTACAACCCTTGTATTCTATTTGTCAGATTCTGAGGTCACCTTTTGGTCGTCTCATTCTTTTAACAATATTTTGTTACATTTTTTTTTATTCATTATTTATCATTTTTTTTATTACGACCCTTTTTATGTTTTCTTATCTACAACATTATACTTATGCTGTGTATTTCATCCTGTTACAACATTTTTTATACCTAATTATATATTGTTCACTCATATCTTTATTATTTCGACCGACTTGTTACGGATAAAGTTGATGCCGTTTTGGAAAAAGTAAAACCAAATCCGCATATTAATTGTTACAACAAAGCTGAAGAGGTTGGAATTGTCCTCAAAACAGTTCTAAACCATTTTAAAATAGCTGGATACACAAAAAAGCTCTATACTTGGGTCCCACACAAGCTCACTGATATAAATGTAGTGAATCGTGTACTTATTTGCGATTCTCTATTGAAACGTAATGAAACCGAGCCCTTTTTGAAAAGATTGATAACTGGTGATGAAAAATGGATTAATTACGACAAGAACATGTGAAAAAGATCACAGTTATAGGGAAATCAAGCTCCACAGACTATAGCAAAACCCGGATTAACTCACAATAAGTTGATGTTATGTGTATGATGCGACTGGAAGGGCATTATTCATTATGAGCTTTTACCGCCAAGTAAAAGCATCAATTCGAATCTTTACAGACAACATATAATGAGTTTCAAGCAAGAAGTAAAGAAAAAACGACCGGAATTGATCAGCAGAAAGGATATGGTTTTTCACCACGATAACGCCAAGTACATACATCTTTAGCCATTCAGCAAATATTAAGAGAGTTTGGTTGGAAAGTGTTAATTCATTCACCATACAGCCCTGACCAACATCTCAAGAAGATTGCTAAAACTATTTAGCTCAGTTTCTTCATCTGAAATTCCAAAATTTTTACATTAATGAAATTGTGTGACTACCTATAATATGGCAACAAATTGTTCGATAAAATGGTATATATTTATCATATTATAATTATATATAAGTATATGATGCAACATTTTCTTTCTTATATTTTGTATATATAACAAGGAAATTCTTTTTCCCCGACCGTATGTAATCGAAGGCATTGAAGCTAAACTAAAACATTCTTCAAAACAGTGTTAATACGAATTGTTAGCCGAGTTATGTAAATCGTTGTTGAAACAGCTTAAAGGTGTAATTACACACTCAAAACATTCAAGTGGAATTCAATACTTTTTCAACACTAAACGTGCTTACTTCCCGTTTAAATAAACACGAGATTTGAATGACATTTGTACCAAATTTCCAACATGAAATCGATTTCAGGTGCGACGCGAGAGCAAATAAAGCTACCTTTTTACATTTTATTCGTGCCTAACCAAACAGCGCGACCGGAATCCGTATTTACAGGAGCACCTTTAAGTTGAGAGATCTGTGTGAATTATGGACTCTCCGGCGATCGCTATTGACAAATTCGCGGCTTAGCTACACAATGAAAGATTTATGTACACGCTTTGGAGCAAAGTCGACGTGTGTGCTTCTGAATGGCATGATAAAGGCTGAAAAATCCAATAACAATTATATATACATACATATATATTTATGAATATATATATAATTATGTTACTGGATTTTTCGTTCTGGATTTTAGTGTGTGCGCATACCGTTTGCCGTTTACTCAATAAGAATAATTGTTTGCAACGTTAAAGGTGTTAGCAGTATTTGCGACATGACTATGAATTAAACCGAGGTTTTTTTTGCCTTATCGTCACACAGGAACTTGGTACGATGGATATTGACGACCTCAAGGGTAACGAAGAAGGATCCAAGATGGTTGTCGCGGTATATTTACGGGCTCCAACACGCTCTAACTCTAGAGTCGTCAAGAGATCAATCAGTAGCTAAGCTATGGCGCAATGTTTGCTTTGTGACAGTAGGCAACGCAACGATGTCGGCAGCATTCGGATGTTTCATCACCATTACGTTTTTTAGGATTGAGCATTACTCTTCCAATATGAGAGCCTGCGACAGCAAACATGTGTTTCCACACGTATGACTCTTCATGCATTTGGGCGATTTCTGATCGCGAAAACCATTATCTTCTTTACTGAGTGGGTTGTCGTTGTGTTGTCGTAGTGCTGTCGTCCTCACGACAATGAAAGGACTCAGAAGAGTACTTATAGGCCCTTATTTATTTTATCATACTTATAACACACATAAAATAATTTACTAGCTCTCAAGAGCCATCTCTCTTCGTTTATACGTACTTGTGTCACATTCAGTACGCCGCCTGACTACAACTCATACTCATACCCCGAAACAGAATTATATAAAAGTATATGTTCTTGGGTAAGAGAACTATTCATGTTTGATGTTTAAATTTTAGCATCCCTTTTGAAATAACTAAACTTAGATTTTGTTTTTAATAATACTTTTTTTAACAATCGCTATTGATTATCACTAATTTTGTAACTACTTCGTGGATTGTGAAAAAAGGTTTCATACTAAGAGAGTTTTTTATTACTCAAATTCCAATAGTTCTATACAAAATGCAGTATTCAATATGAAACTCGAGACACAGGGGAGCCGTATTATTTTTAGTAAACATTTGTAAAAAATTTGGTAAAACCAAATGTGCCTGCCTTAAGCGCTCGTGCCATACGTGTCATTTAAATTAGAGGTTTATAATAATATATAAACTTTTCACCAAAAATTCTCTTTTTTAATTTTGATTTTCAAATAGTTTTATAGTAAATTTGAGTCAAAGAAAGGATAGATAATTTCATATTTATTAGATATCATAATGCAAAATAAACAACTTCACGCTCAATCTCAACCTCCATTTTAAATATTTAAGCAAAACGGCGGATCAAAACATGTATAACAGCCAATTCAAAAATTCAATTACAGCTAATTGGCACTACATCAAGCTGTGATTTTCAATACAGCTATTCCAAATCGATTAGTGATGAGATTGAAAAAGAAATTAAATTTAAAAATTAAATAGTTTTTTAGTTATCGTGGTCACACGCAGTGTAGACATGATTTTCAGGCGACAATAGAAGCACACTTATGCTCGCGCTTAAGACATGCATTTATGCCAACACAGCGCTCACTTTTTAATTTTTGTCAATTATGGTTGCGTAATGCCGAAAAAAAAACAACTAAAACACACAATGATCTATGCTACAAAAGATAATCGTTACTGGTTTCAATAATTTATTGTTTTATTTACACTAGTACACTCTTCATAGCCCGAACTGATATTCGTTATTGGAGAATTATCGTTGTTTTATATAATACGCTTTTCGAATTTTACGCAATGGTTTATTGTATAACATTTCACTAAATTTATGGGATAGCGTAACAGCTAGATGTCTTTATTCTGACAGATTCCCTAGCCTTATATTATATGACAACCTGCTTTAGGGACATGACGCGGGTATTCTTAGAATTTTTGTACTGCAAAAGGGGTCGTTCGGAAGATTTACAAGTGAAGACCTCGAGTACCTCTCGGAGATAAGTAGAAGGAAATTGCAAACCTAACCGGCAATTAAGTTTGTGGACGAAAATCTCATATATTTCAGAAAAGTCTAGAAATATCCTAGAAAAATAGACTTCAACATAAATTTAAAACTAGAAATAAAACAAGTGTTTACATGTCACACCTTGTAAGTGTTGTAAATAAAGCCAAAAAGTTGTTTATTGGGTTTGTGTGTACAAGTTCGATAAGTGCCCTTGTAGATGTACAAAACATATCCTTTTATAATTTAAGATAATTATTAAACAATTGCTTGGTGAAAAACGGTATTATAACATTTCCGAACATTTTGAAAACACATTTAACATTCATGGGCACAACTAGCTCGATTCCTAATCGGGTTGTTTCAGCTTGTAAGAATTTTGGATTTGATTATAGTTGTATATAATAAAATTAGAGGAGCGCCACGCTATAGTTTTACGTTTACTTTTCATGAAGGGAAATTAAGTTCGGATTGAGCTGTTAATTTATAAAATATAATGACATATTGTAATTGTATACATAGCGTATTGAATAAAAAAAAATTACCGCGAATTTCTAAACATTACGAGACAAAAGCAAACTTATTTCCGAGGCCTTTCCTCATTATTTAAAAAAAACTATACGGGCATAAACTATACGAACAAGTCTCCTACAAGAAAGCACAGAACAACGTTTGCCGGCTCAGCTAGTAGGATATAAAAATTAAAACAGCAGAATAAGTCAAATTAAAAAACCTCTCATGTGATTTCTATTAAACAGAAACTGGTCATTTATATTGTCATCGCTGAACAAGATCTGAATCAAGTACAAACATTACATTACTTAACAGATTTTCTACTTATTTTTTAAAAATATTTACTTAAGAAATATGACGTGATTTGACAGTAAAAAAAATGATTTAAATAAAGCTTATTTTACCCATCTTCATCTATAGTTGCGTAAACGCAACATTTCACTTTTGATTTCTTTAGTTTTAAAAATTAAAAAATAAGTATATATAATACAGTTTCACAAAGAATTGCAAATATGCAGTATCTTATTTTTTTGATACTCACCTTCATAAAAAATATATTTTATTTATGATTTTCAATAACGGCCGATTGAGTTGTCTCCAATTCTACATATTCATATAAATTATTTTTCAAAATAAGTCATAACTTTTTTTTACATTATACAAATATTTAACAATACCCAATTTACAAGATAAAAATTTCTGTTGAAGAGAGAGACATATAGGATGAATTCGATCTTGTATCTTTTCACAAATATTGATAATCTCCTTCTTTTTTAGAACATTTTGCCCAAGGAACTATAACAAAAATATATCATTTAAAAACACTTATAAATAGATAATATAAACACAATCCTAATAAGTGCTCTGCCGGACTGCAAGCGCGGGCGTGCTTGGGTCTCGGCGCGACGCGACGAACATGTATTCCCGCATTTGGGCTCCATAACGTGTTATTTTTAAAGAATTTATCTAGTCACTTACCTACAAATTACACTTAATGTTATCAATGTTGTAAAGGTGGTCGATGATAGTATTAAATTAGTCTCTGATTTTCCATGTGTGCTCCATTCACCTCTGAACAAACAAGGCAAACTAAGGAAAATTATCTCGTAAACGACACAAAGCAAGCAATATTACTTGCGGACTCGCAGGTTGTTGACAGTCAGGGTAAGTTTCACTGTAAAGCCTTAGAGCCACAGCAATTTCACCTCTGAAAAATCTTCAACAATATGTCATCTTAGAATATTAGATAGCGGTATAAAGAAGGCATTATTATTAAATACTTCAATGTTAATCACACTCAATTTTGGTTACAAAAACGTCAATTTCGTAAACGTAACATTAATACTATAACCTAACTCTAATACTATATTATCATTACAAAGATCATCTATCTCCATTGTATAAAATAAAATAAAAAAACAGATAATAAACAAAATATCTTATCGGTACAAGTTCACAACTTCTCACGGCTGTGCGAAACGGATCACTGGACGGCCGCGCATATGCGATTGGCTATCCAGCCCTCTTTCCGCTCCGATGCGGTACCACGGACGTGACTTGTATCTACGCATCAGTTGTTGCTAAGGTTGTCCGTACGTCATTTTTAAGTGCACTTTCTAAGTTTTTTTTTTCAGAAATGGCTACTTCAATAACTATGGTTTCTTCTGCAAAATCATTTTATAAGAGTAAGAGATTATGAATATTTATAAAAAGATGCATAATCGAATCCACCCTGTACACATGTTGTTTATTTTAGATATTCAGAAAAAGTTGCATGTACGCAACGTTGGGAGTAATAATAATAATAATCACAATTGATATTAGAAAATTATTATAAGAAATGTGTTTTTGGTATTTTAATTATAAAAAATATGCTTATTTTATTAGATAGTTGATTTTGAACGTCAAGCGATGCAGTTACGTTATGTTCTCCAATCTCTAAAAAATGAAGACAGTCAAAGAAGTCACCAAATTGTGTACCAGACTGGGAAAGGGAACATCCGATTTATATAAATTGTTCTGAAAAAGATGAAACAACTATTATACAAAATTTACAACAATATAACAGCATTCGAATAAGAACCAAAAAAAGGTGGTGGGCACTGCTCTTCAATTTGATTATTTCACTCTCCCTACCACCAACCCACTTCATCTTCTATCAAATAATCTATTCCTACTCAAGAGACCGACAATGCACCGTTGACTTCATTAGAGTTGAGGTTTCATGGATAGCGGTAGTCACTTGCTTTTTCGTGAATCGCATGCTTGTTTATCCATAGATCTTTTATAAAAAAAAAAGCTTTGACAATGTTTTGGAGAATTCGTGGAAAAATTACAATATAGCTTATAAACAGATCTTGAGCCAATTAGAAATCAAATTTCATTACCCTACTATAATTTTGATGAAAATAAAAGAAGCACACGTTTGTAGAACGTTCCCGTTTTTGAGTATTTCAAATACAAATTGTAGTAGAGATATGGTGTGGCCAATTTGGTCGTAGCACGAAAATGGGACAGTTTGACTGGACAATATATACGTGTAGTAGGAGCTTCCGTTGTTGCATTATTCCAATGAGTGAAAGTTCCGGAGGCTCACTCTTTCCTTCATCGGATATCCTATTCGTCCCCAAAAGGCCGGCAACGCGATAATAAGTTTTGGAGTTCAAATGTCCATGAATGGCGATGACCACCTTCTCTGGCGACTGGCTTCCTCGTTTACAACTTAGAAATGTTGTAAAAAGTAAACTTAGGTTGATCATCTAAAAATATGTTACCTTTTAATATTAACTACGACAGTGTTGGTACTGTCATAGAAGAACATTAAAATAAAAGTTAAAGAAAATGCCGACAGTGTAGAAGTACAATTTACACATAGAAAATGTCAAGGGCATCGTCATACTGTTTATTTTAAAATATACCAGATACGATAATAATTCAGTGTACATGCCTATAAAAGTCGTTAGTAATTTTGAAAGTCAGTAATCTCAACGTTGCGTAGACGCAAGCGACATTTTGCGTAATGTAAACAGAATTGTAAATATTTTTTTGACTATAATTTTCTATTTTGAATGTATTTATTACTGCTATAAACAATAATATCAATGAAAATATTTTTATTTTCATCCTTGGGTTTACTGTCTTAGTTCGAAAAATGATTCATAGCAGTAGCACTGGAAATATCCAAATCAAATGTTACTAGACCGTTATTGTTTCATACATTGATCCAAAATTTACCACGAGGTCACAGTTTTATTTGTAAAATAATTAGACAAACGATTGTGGTGAACAAATTTGTACCTACTATTCATTAGACTGTTTTGAAACATTTCCAAAAACCTCCACATAAAGCTAATGAAAATATAGGAATGCTTAAATAGGCAACAAAAGAGTGCTCAAAAACAAAAGGATATATCTTAAATGAGAGGTCGACCTGTCCATGAGCTATATTCAGGAATAAAGAAGTTTTCTTGTGGGATACGCATATGGTTTTGATTTTTACGATATTTGGCTGTTTAAATTTTCTTAAACAACTGGTTTATAGTATAGTTAATATAGTAAAATGAGGCTAACTTTTTTAATAATGAGGTGTATAATATAAAAAAATAATGATCACATGTCTCTTAGAAATCCTATGAGAACCACCGAAACGCACAAAAAAAATTCGTTTGTTTTTGAATTGCTGATATGCAATCGGCAAAGATATTGTTATAGCAAACTCATTATTTCAGGTTTCAATCACCCCACTACTGAGGTGTTTTATCCCACAGCCTTTTTATTTTTGGGGCTCAGAACTCGGACTCGAAACTACCGATTCAACTTCTCTCTTTAAATGAAACGATATCCATTGATTGTGATCATGATCAGATATATAAAAATTATCAGATCTTAATACAATGCTAAGACTTGGCAAAAGATTTTAAAAGACGATTACAAAAGTGCTAAAATTCCCATTCATATCTTTGACCTTAACTTATTACGCGACTGCGTTGTACAAATCCGGGAAAAATGTAAGTATCAAAATAAAATACAGACTATATTACTTGAGAATAGTTCTATGAATGAATGAATTTTTGGAATCTGTTCAAGCATAGTATTAAATTGAAGGCAAGATGAAATGTTAATGATCCATTTTACTCGGGGAGCTTCTTATTGGTAAAGGAAGTTTTAGAATCGTTTTCTTTTGACCCTATAGTACAAATACGCAAACCACATCAAATAAGAATGTTAATTTTATTTTTTCCAGAAACCTTTCAATTCGTGCGTTTCACAGCCATAGAATGAATACTTCGCAAAAAACGGACGAAGTACACACACAGACAATAACAATCAATTCAGCTTTTTTGGAGGTTAGCCCGGACAAACAAACAAACAGACACTTACTTACATGATATTATAGAGTATTAACTACACAGAAGCAATAAAAAAATCATAGTAATATAGTCTAAATTTTATACTGATACTAGTATTTGCTGTCTTCTCCTAAATAACTACCGAAACAGGTAGCGCAATTCAAACTGCACACAGCACGGGGAGCAGAAATAAAATAAACAGGAATTGAAATAAAAGACGAGATCAAAATCAAAATCGAGCGTGGGATCAAAATCAGGACTAAGAGTGTTACCGAAATCGGAATGAAGAGCAGTACCGAGAATGAAATTGAAAGTGGGAGCAACATCGAGAGTGGAATCGAAACCTACTTCTGATACCAACCTAAGTACAAATATTTATATAAGTCTCGGTTCGGAATTAAAAGTGGGACAGCAACCGGAATCGCAAACGCAATAGCGATCGAAATTTAGATTGAGACCGTGATTGGGCGATACTCATGATGAAATCGTACATGAGGTCCACGCGGGTGGGGCCGCTGCTAGAAGCTGGTGATACGTAAAACGGAGAGACAAATGCTTCTGCTTATACTGCTCTGGGCACTGACAATTCATGAGTTACAAGTACGACATTAGACAGAACTACAGTGTGGATTTCAGGACTCTTTATTTGGCACAGCTTAAGCATAAATTTTTATAATTCGAATTAAAGGGCACGAAGGCTTCACTATTTGTGTATTGGATTCAAGAATTCTCTAAATAATCTTCGTGACCTCAACTCTTTGCTAGGATTAATGTTTACTATATCTTTCACAAGATACTATATCATTATACTGAACTACAAAGCTACGTATATTAAAGAACAATAGTAATGAGAAATACAGAAAAATCCGAATACGGTACATACAAATATAGTAAGGTTATGCAATGAGAAGCAAAACAAATCGAGTACCTAAATAAGTGTAAAACTAAACGAGGAAAATGTACGTTACATAGACAAAAATATGTCATTAGACAAAATGTGCTGACTAAAGAACGTTCTATTGTGTAATACGTAATAAACTTTATATTAAAAAAGAAAAATTGGAAGCGGTCGGAACCCGTCTGCATTTTAAAATAAAATTGTATATTAATGAATGGATTGCGATTTTTTCATATTCAAACATTCGTTTTCAATAGATATCTGTATGCAAACCGCATTCGAAAAGCTGTGCAATTGATTGACTTTTGACTTTGATTAACTTCTACAGTAACTTTGTCAGTAGCTTCATATAATACAATTTTGTTTGAAAACGAATTTAGATATTTAAAAACAACAATTGAGTTCAAAAACAATATGAATGACGCAACAGCCTCAAACAACCCGTACAAAACAATTTATTTCTGAAGCGAAATTATTAAAACATCAATCATTCAGGCGCTCCGGTTTGGCGTATTGTTTAATATTCCATTCTCAGGGGAAATGACAACATAGTTTACTTTGGCCCGCGGTCTTAGCACCGCGGGCCGATCGCTTGATGGTTATTTATGAGGGGAAGTAAGTGGTGAATTGTTACCCTCTCATTACATTATTGTTAGTGTAAATTAAAAATTTTCCACATCTATAGTTGAAATTGTATTGATTGAATACATTATGTTAAACAATGCATATCGATCGTAAAATGAACTTTCACTATAAACTCCTAAGAAATTATTTACGTATAATGACCAACTTACGTTGTGGAGATATACATATATTTATATTTTACGAAAAGAATATTTAAAAAAAAAGAAAAATATGTGTTTATTTATATTCTGTACATAAACAATATATTTATTTTTCTACATTATATAATTTCTAATTTACCTTTTTGTCATATATTATGATGATAATTTCTTTGGTGAATTATATACAAGTGAATAATCACAAGTTCACAAAACAATTATTTTAGTATTTCAATTTAAATGCATAATTTCGATTATGTACATCGAAAAAAAGCAGTTTTCGTTTTTGGTTTATAAAGTTTCCTTTTAAATCTTTTGCGTAGCTAAGTTTGGAAGTTTTGTTCGATGTTACAAGCACCGAGTGGCACTACTCAGAATAAAATTGTAGCGATTTGCAAATCACTCATGTGTATAGTGTATGTAATGTATATCATGTGTATCTGTTTGCTTTTATAGATGTACCAATCGCTCTTGTGTGTCACAGAGCCTAAGACATAGTAAACAGGACGTTGATTCATTTGTTTCATTCGCGGTTAATTTAGCAAAATAGGAACAAAATCTTTTGTGTCAAAGAATTTGTTTTTTTTGTAACAACAAAGCCAATGAACACAAACAATGGATTTTTCAATTCTTCATAATCCATGAACCGCAGTATATCCCTTAGATTGCATATGTTAAATGAATCAATTGAGTCAATTTTCAACTAATATGGGTGCCTATTCAGAAAAGTTAAAGGGGAAAGTGTTTGCACTAATATGTGATAGATTTCGAGCGACGTTATCATAGGCAGTATAATAATGTTATGATGGGACATATGGGATGGGACATGATAATGAGGTGTTATATGATATATAGTCCACGCAAATAAAAAAAAATAATCATAATTGACCTTTTTTTAACAATTTTGCTTTTGTTGTCTGTGATTAATTATAATTTTTAAATAAAGTGTCTTAAATGCAAAGCTATTTTTTTATATTAATCTGTATAAATAAAATTCAATTGCCATATGTATGGAAAAGCATCACTTGAGAACGGGTCGGCCGATTTGGATTGTGATTGTGTTTCTAATTATCCGTACAAGGTTTGTATAAAAGAAAATAACACTGTATCTGTCCATCTGTCCGTTTGTCCGGTGTATCTTCGGAACGACTAAATCGCTCACTAGGCGACTTTTACTGGAAAGTAGAGGAGCTCATTGGGCCACTTTTAGGATACTTTTTATCGCAATATTTTTTGAGTTCCTGCATAAAAAAAACCTTAGATAAATCATTTAAATTGAATCGAAAGTGGAATCACAATATAGATCGGAAGCCAAATCGGGCTGGGGATTAGATCGAGACGAAATCAAGGACGAGGAACAGCAACGGAATAATGAGCGGAAACGGAAATGAAAGCGGGGTGGAGAGCGGAATCGAGAACGGGACCGGAAGTGAAATTAAAAACGTGACTAGGGTCGAAAACGAGTGTGGGATCAGAGGTATGACTGGAATCGGATTCGAAAATGATGCTGGGATTGAAATTAACATTTATTGATCAACAAAAAACAATTCTACGTCCATGCTAGCGTAACTGCGGGCATTACGTATATGGGCAAGTCTCCCACAAGAAAATGCAGAATATCTGCCGGATTAGCTAGTTTACTATAAGAAATAGGTGACTTTTCTTAAAATTAAAAACAGAAAGTGTTTTTATACTTAACTCGAACATTAATTTTAGAGGGTGATTTTAATTTTTAATTATATCTGAATTAATACCACAAAAATATGAATTTTACTTTTCGCATATCTTTAAAATTTAAAAGTTTCTTTCCATTTTAGAGTTCAAATAACTTATTACATAATTTCATCTGATTGTATAGACGCTGTAGACAAGTTGATTTTCTTGGGATAGTAATAGGGACGGTGCCATTGTGTTAATAGTATTTAAAATGAACTTGAGTCTACATAATATACATACATACATACACAATGGCATTTCTGTTATGTATACTTGTACACATAACAGAAATGTCATTCTTGAAGAGCTCTTTGTCAATGTTCGTTGGTAATACCGCTAATGGTAAATTATTCAGAGCCCCCAAAAGTTTATAATTGTCGTCTTACAAAATATGAATTGTAAAATGGAATTACACAAACAATACATTTTCATGGATTTATTAAATAATAATGGCATGTATTAATATCTCCTTTTCTGAGACATTACTAAGGATTTTAATAAACCAAACTTTAAAATATTAAATTTTAAATAGTTACGATAGTCCACCATTAGGAAACGATTTCTTCTTTTGTAATTGAATTTATTCATTCATTTTTTTAATAAAAAAATGATCTAAAAATCATAGTTCTCCATACTTAATACATGATAGATGAAAAAATTATTTCAATTTATTACATCAACATGTAGCATTTTGTAAATCTATTTTTGATTAAAAAAAAAATTTAAAATATGATTGTAAAAAAATTACCAAGTTATGGTTCTACTCCCAGTTTTATACACACAATCGAGCAAAATCCATAATTTCCGCACATTTTGTACCTCACAAAGGAAATGTATATTCTATTGAACTGATACGTTTTCCTATGATACACTCACAATGGTGACAATTCAACAAACTCAGTTCAAAATTTCGCTGCAATTTGCGCACATTATTAGTGAATCAACGACGACTCTATTTAACAAATGGGCCAAGCATTTTGCATAAAAGCAGCAAAACGTCACGACTGCAGTTGAAATACAGTTTCATGTTTAGTTTACGGATTGACAATCGTGAGTTAAAATCACAAATTATTAAAAAGGTGACTGTTTAAGAGTTTTCCATTTTAAAATACATTTCCTAAAACTATTCGTCGGAGTATGAAATTGGTTGGCGAATTTAAATTAAAACAATGCAGGCGGTGCGCCGTGGGCCGGCTGCCAAGCGCTATAGTTCAGGCCAAAATTTCAAAGTTCAAAGTGCAACAAGCTTACGGTGTTAATTTAAGTTCTTTAAGGATTTCCTTTTTTTTTCAATTAAACATAGCTCAGAATACACGTTTTTTAGTTAAACCAAAATGATACTTTCATGCTAAAATTTAAGTCACAGACTCGATTCCTTTGAAATATATGACTTGAAAGAATTATAAATCAGGGCGGGCCACTAATATTTTTGTACATTATTTTAACTTTTGGCTTGGATAAAGTAATTAATATTTGCATCATGATTTTATTTAATTTAAGCTAAAATAATGTTTATGCGTGATAAAATAAAAGGATTTTGCTGTCATGTTTTTAAAATTTTTGCATTTTTTGTTTTATAAAAGTTTGTTTCTGAAAATCGCTAAACGTTTATAATTAACAATACCCACCTAGTTTCCCTGAGAAATTTCTATTAAACATTGTGACACACAACTTTGACTTTGGGTGGATATATAATATAAAAGCGATTGCCGACCAAAGCATTATTCATTGCTTTATGACATTACCAGGCATCAAACCGGCTCTTCAACATAGACAACGGCATAAGAGTGTCACGTGCCACTTTGATTTTATTGTAACTTTGAGGGGAGTGTTGTCTACCACCACCTAACCGTTGGACCAGCATCAAGTTTGCCATAATTTCTAGAATGGCAGTAGATAATTACAATGTATTGGCGTAATGTAATTAAAAAATCTGCAATGCGATCAGGATTCCGTACATTCTCGCTACTATCTCAAAGAAGGGTAGCCTGCGCTTGTTGATATAGCGACCGCGTTGTGGAACCGCGGAACGGGTAATCGGTATAGGTGTTGCAGTCATAAATTATTAATTTGACGTGGAGTATAAGACCCCGCAATCCGCGGACTCCGCGGTACTGCATATTAAATTACGCACGCATTTGCTTATTTTTAAAGATCGTTTGCGACAAAACAGTTTTTTTTTATTGAAAATAAAAACTAGGATTCATTTCAAAAAATGCTATTGGAACTTAGAAATGGTTATATAGATTAATCTACGTAGAAAATGTGGAGACTTAAGTCCGACCCATTTGCGAGTATATCACTATTAATGTAACTTTCTGTTTTAAGAGCGGTATTTTTGATATTTTTTTTTTGTTACAAAACTGAATGTATCATGTAACGGTAACTAACAAATTAAAGTCAATAACATGAAAAATCGGGAATCCAAATAACAGTTTTACATGTTTTGTAATTTATGAGAAACATCGAGAGAAGAACCTGGCACAAAATTTTCCAATTCTTCAATTTAAAAGGTTGCACCTTCGTTAAGGAGTGATCATTTCCCTTCCGTTTCTTGTACATATTTTTTTCTAAATATCTGGCGAACTCAGTACACCATAAAACTGCCTTAGTTCACACAAGCACACGTCAGTTTAGTCTTGCAAGTTTTACAAATCTACCAAATTTTAAACTATATACCAACTTATCGGAGAGAAACAACCTACTGCAATCTTTTTATTTCAGATCGAAGGCCTTGGACTTGAAGTTCTCCTTGCCGGCCCATCGTCGGTCGGTGGCCGTCAACGACCGTGGTTTCTGTTTCAGTGACAAAGTCCAAAACTGTCAGTTCCACGTACTCTAAGTTCTAAGTACCGAGTGGTTAGATTTGATTAAACACGAAATCTCATCAGTCCGTTGGCCCGTGTTCAAGACTCCAACCCGATACCGTCTAATTCGAAGGCAAATACGATGACCGCGAGTCTATTGTAAATTATTAAAAAAAAAAATTCGCCCGAAATAAATAAAAGTTTCCTATTTTGAAATTCGAAAATAGTAGTTTGAAAAAATACAATTGTTTTTATAGATACTTCGAAGCAAATAATTTATTATGGTTTTCATAAGTTCTTGTTACTCATGTTATTTTTGCTATAGACTAAATCTAACAAGTCACTGGTTTCAATGTTGACGTTCTATATCAGAAAAATACTTCTTTTTCTATTCTCATTTCAAGACGCATATATCTTCAGTTGTCGTATAGAACACAAAATTAAGAAAAAATTATGAAGCACTACTTGTATATGGAATAAAATATAGAAAAGAGTGTACTATCCGTGACTCACTGATAATTCTATCTCACGAAATAGGTGGTTATATAGAATACAAAAGCATTCCTGTGGTGTTACATTAATAATACACATGAGGCCCTATTATTTTTAAACAGTTCGCCTCGTATCGCTTATTTTTGGAGTCGACCGTCAGACACGGTCACTATACACAAAAATTTTTTACGAAGATCGACCTTTATTTAAAAGAAATAGAAGTCATATGGACAATTAACATAATTTATTAAACTGTATGGATAATTAAAGTAAATTGAATTGCGCACTGATGACTGAATGTGTCACGAATTTAAGGAAATAAGAATTCAAATGAGATTAAATAGCTGGATGGATCAGGCATTTTTATGTTACTGTTAATTAAACTGATTCCTTTACGAATAATATAATTGATTAGACTAAACTATTAGTCAGTGGAAACGCCCAAGATGTTACTTTACTATTGATCCTAGACAAAATCTTTATTTTTCCTAAATCCTAGACAAAGTCTATATTTTCAGAAAAATGGTGCTGAACTAAATAAGAATATCAAAACCTTTCACTTTCTAAAATATCGTCGTCAGTAACAACAACAATAATCGAGAATTATTCTTCTCGGGTACGGATTCCTTGGTTCCCATTTTTCTAAAGTCTTTGCCACAAAAAAAGCGCTGTGCTTCAAGCGATCGTGAACATCGTAATATCAAAGCGATAAACATAGGGTCAAGAACATTGAACACACCTTCATAACGTCTCGACGCGCAAACAGCGACACGCGGCGGAGATCGATCTAATGGGATCTTGTCGTTTCGTCACGCACGCCGTATGTGCACGACTTCAGTATATCCTATCAGATCCGCTGACGTGTGACGCCAGAAGTTTTAACGAGCATGCGTCGCGACTGTTTCCTGAACGCTCCAGGCTTTACTGCTTGATATTTTCTCGTGCATATTTTGTTTTTATTAGATACACGACAACAACAAAGTAAATTGGTTCTCAATTAATGTTGCGATTTGCGATACTATTCCGTGGCCTCACAAATGTTATGTACCTATTCATCGCTCGATGTCAATATTTGTAGAAAAGAAGAATGAGATTAGAACTTTGCGGCGAAACCTCAAGTAATATTTCAAGTTCCTGTCCTAATGGCTATCTTACAAATTATGCTTAATTCAATACAACCAGCACTTCGTTTATTCCGCATATGCTACCCTAAGAGACCTTAACCAATACTCACAAAATGTTCAAGCAGGAGATAGCTCCTTAATCTCAGATCAAATAGGGGGTCGGAGAATTGCAATCACAAACTTGTTGTCTTTAATATCATTTCCTACCAAAGACTGAAACTGAAAATCTTAAAAATTGACAACTCCTTTCTACTAGCGCTCAACAGTCTGTGGAGCGAGTGAGTATATACATGTCTTTAGTTGTCAGTAAATGTACGAAACATAAAGCTCTCGTCACAAATTTGTCGCGGGGGAGTAGAAAGCACGCTCGATGGGCGCGTGTACGCTACATTTAAAATATTCGCAGCGACAAGCAGATACTTTGAATTTTCCTGTATATATTTTTATGCTTTTGCAGGATATATATATTTATATTAGTTTCAATTGAAATTCACAATAAAATCTTTAAAATAAATTGCTCAAGAAAAATATGCTGTTAACATTTCAGTTCGATATATTCGTTGTATGAGTCAGAAATCTGTTCGGTGTATTAATTTTACTGTTGCGTATTTAATTAGATATGTTTAATAGTTTATTTAATAATTCCTCGCATATTTAGGTAGTGTTAATACGGTCTGTACAATAGCATTTTGCAGTATACGAGCTACACTACAAAATACAAATGAAACACTTAGTAATTTATCTTCGACTATTTACAATCTAAATAATTTTATTTATATCTCAATATATATATTAGCTTCTGCTTAAAAATTTACACTTATATACGTTTTCAGCTTCAAAAACGCCAAATTCGCGACGAGGAAAATAAATTGAACTCCATAACGATTTTCCGAACAATGCCATTAATGGAGAGAAAACCGTATTCGACATAAACTCGATTAATTATTATTGATTGTCAAATAATAAATGATCCGTATAGAGGTGCAGAGCTTCACTCAATTTCGGTGAGTTGCAATACAATACTGAATATTGTTGGAATATTTCACTTCGTTGTTTGAACGAGTAAAGTAAATACATGCATTGGTTGAAAAAAATTAAAACTCTTGAAAGAGTTTTAATAAAACGACAGTTTATTTTGAACGCAATGACACGACTGATTTTATTCATACGACAAGTGACATTACATATATATTAGCAATGGTAACATTTTAACATAGATGGCGTGAGTAGGTTTATTTTATGTCAGTGTACAATTTTAACACCCCAACTACAGAAAACAAACCAATATCACAATATAAACAATCTTTTACTTAAGATGCTAACAATTGAAAACTATTTACTAACGCTTGAACATACCTATACCTTCTATACACTTATAATGTTTCATAGGACTTAAAGCTTTAGTTAGAAAATGAGCTGGCATAGCAGTTGTTGGCAAATATTGCAAATTTATAACTTTATCATTGATTACATCTTTGACAAAATGATATCTGATGTCAATATGTTTACTCTTTCTATGACACACATGATTTGCCACCAACTTCTGTGCACTTTGACTGTCATTGTACAGTTTTACAGTGCGTAAATTACCAGTAAGCTCACATAACAACATTCTCAAATATATAGCCTCTTTACATGCTTCTGCTATTGCCATGTATTCAGCCTCCATACTTGATAATGCTACTGTCCTTTGCTTACGGCTTTCCCATGAAATGGCTGAACCTGATAGTACAAAACAATATCCCGTATAGGACTTACGATCAACTGAATTGCTAGCCCAGTCTGCATCAACATATCCTACAAGTTCAGTCTCTCCTTTTACATATTTCAAGCAAAAGCTTTTGTTTTCTTTAAATATCTAAGTATTCTCTTAGCATACTTCCAATGAACATTAGTATGACATTTATTAAATTGGCTAAGAAAGCTCACACTGAAAGATATGTCTGGCCTAGTCTGCACTGCCAAATACATCAAACTTCCTATCAATTGTTGATAAGGAATCTCAGTATCACAAGTTTCAGACTTTTCAATATCTAATTTACATTCCACTGGAGTACTAGCTTCTTTACATTCCAACATATTGAATTTATCCAATAACTGATCTATATATTGCTCTTGATCTAAAGTTAGAATATTGTGTTTTTTTATCAACCTTAACCCTCATACCTAAACACTGTTGAATCTGTCCTAAGTTTTTAATCTTAAATTTAGAACTTAATACAGAAATTAAATTTTCAGTTTCACTCTTATCACTAGAATAAACAAAAAAATCATCAACATACAAAGCAATGATGATCTTTACATCATTACTAATCTTTGTAAAAACACATGGTTCTAAGCGGCTTTTTTTTAAACCCTATTTCACTTAAACATTGATCTACTCTCTCATACCAAGACCTAGATGACTGTTTTAGTCCATAAATTGCTTTGTTTAATTTTACAATAACTTTTTCTTTGTTAGAATTACAATCAATATTTGGCTGAAACATATAAATATCTTCTTTGAGAAATCCATTTAAAAATGCTGTTTTCACGTCTAAATGATTAATATCTAAACCTAATTGAACAGACAAAGCAAATAACATCTTAAGAGTAGAATGTCTCACAACAGGTGAAAAAGTTTCTTCATAGTCCAAACCAGGCTTCTGCGTGAAGCCTTTAGCCACTAAACGCGCTCTGTACCGAACACTGTTATCACTATTGACTTTCTTTTTGTACACCCACTTACACTGCACTGGAGTCTTATGAGAAGGTAGTTTATCAACTGGAAACCATGCATCATTTTCTTTGAACGCCTCCAACTCCTCCTTCATAGCCTCGATCCACTTGTCTCGGTCCGGGCCTCCAGAGCCTCATGGATGGTCACAGGATCCTTGATAACTTCAGTACTGGATGAAGCGCACTGGTTTGTAAAACCATAACGCTCCATGGCTTCCTTATTAGTTCTGGTTCATCATCTTCTTCAGATGCTGTTGTTTGCTGCAACGTAGAGTCCAAATCAGTCAAAGCGTTAAGATATTCAGATTCTGACGAAATATTTGAACATTCATCATTCTGAGAAGTTTTTTTGGCGATTTCTTTCTCACTGCTCTCAACATAGCTGCCTGACTTATTATTTTGGATTGTGTCCCCAACTGAAACTGTTATACTGTCATCTACAGTATTCTTCCTTTCAGTATTCTCATGTACTATAACATCTCTACTTGTCGTTATATTACACTTTACGGGATCATACACTCTGTAACCTTTCACATTCTCTGCAAAACCAACTAGGATATGTTTCCTTGATTTAGAATCCCACTTAAGCCTTTTTTCTTTCGGAACATGAACCATTATCCGACTACCAAATATACGGATATGACTTAAATCTGGCTTCTGTTTCATCCAAAGTTCATATGGTGTTTTATTATTTAGTGATGCAACAGATCTGTTTCTAAGATAGATGGCAGTATTTGTTGCTTCCGCCCAAAACTTCTTATCTAACCCAGAATCAAATAATAAACAACGAGCTCTTTCAATAATAGTTCTATTGATACGCTCGCTCATACCATTCTGTTCAGGAGTGTAGGCATTCGTTTTTTGATGAATAATACCTGCAGCTTTCAAATGATCTTCAAACTCATTACTACAGAACTCTAAGCCATTATCTGTCCTAAAAATTTTAATTTTTGTATTCTGTTGGTTTTCTACCAATGACTTAAATTCTTTAAAAAACTTAAAAACTTCACTTTTTGCTTTGAGAAAGTAAACAAAAGCCATACGGGTAAAGTCGTCAACAAATATAAGAAAGTACCTTGATCGACCGATTGAAGTTACCTCCATTGGTCCACAAACATCAGCATGGATAACATCCAAAGGCTTGCTGCTCCTTGTTCCTGCATGACCAAATGGCAAGCGCGACTGCTTTCCTTCACAACATACTGTACATGTACTTTTGCTGATCTCTGACTTATCTGAGTATGAAATACCCGTGACTGCTCCATCTCTCATCTTTTTTAAATGATTCATTTTCAAATGTCCCATTCTTCTGTGCCAAACTTCACTACTAGTATCTTCAGTAGTAGAAGTAAGCAAACACTGCTTGCTTTCCAACCTCAACTTGTAAACACCATTCATTTCATCAGCAATTCCAACTAAACTGTTTTGTACATTATAAATATAACAGCAGTTGTTTTTGAACTGCACACTGTTGCCTTTTTTTGATCAACTGACTGATAGAAATTAAATTTGTCGAGAGGTTAGGAACACATGAAACTTCCTTTAAAGTCACATCATATCTGCAACCATCTGTTTTTGTAATTATATTTACATCACCACAGCACAATACAGGCATAGCACTTTTGTTTGCTGCTATTATCTCCTTTATTTGAGGTGTAAAACATGGATTCTTCACAATGTTTACATTTGGGGTCATATGAACACTGGCACCGCTATCCAAGTAAAAGTCATTTTTACAATAATTTCCACTCAAGAAAACTGCGGAAAAAGCGTTCGTCGCCTTAATTACATATTGCTGGTTTTGTTCCTTTGTGCACTGAGACTTGTAATGCCCGAATTCTTTGCACTTATAACATTTTATTCTCTGTTTATCTGTTTTCTTTTTGTTCGAACTTGACGTACCGCCGCCGGCGGCGCCATTGTTGCTACGAGAACTGTCATTCTTTTCCTTATTGCCAACATTACGATGTTGACGATAGTGCTGCCCTCTGCTGAAAAACGCATTTCCTGCCTCCGAGCTGTCATCTGATAGGTCAATCAACTTCGTTTTTATTACGTCAGCTGTAATGGCGATACCAGAATGCTCGATGGCCATAATCATTAGAAAATATTTGTCTGGCAAACCAGCCAACAATAAACATCCGATCCACTCATCATTCACTGGGAATCCCGTACCTGCTAATTTTTGCGCCGTCTCGATTATTTGAGTGATGTAGGTAGTCATTGAGTCGCAACCGTCCAGGCGAATTGATATGAGGTTACGTAGCAATGTGATTTTCCTTGAAAACCCAGAATCATCAAACATAGACTTCAATTTCTGCCACAAATCCTTAGTACTTCCTGCTTTCTTAATGTGAACGTACAATGATGGATCTATTGTCAAAATTAACTTAGCCTTCGCTTTGGCATCTTCTGCTACTGCGGTTGCTGCTGATCTTTCTTGCTTTATACAATCAGCCACTCTTCTAGAATTAGCAAATTCTCCGCCGCAAATGCCCACTCGTCGTAGTTCTCCGACCTTTCAGCTTTGGAATGCTGGTCAAGAAAGAATTTGTTGCCATTTCCGTTAATTTGATTTACTGATTTTCACAGCCGTTTTATTTATATTACACTCCGCGCCTAAAGCAAAAATTTACTGCAAATTTAACTACACATAGGACATACTGGGCCCATAACCTAATAAAACGACCGTTTATTTTGAACGCAATGACACGACTGATTTTATTCATACGACAAGTGACATTACATATATATTAGCAATGGTAACATCTTAACATAGATGGCGTGAGTAGGTTTATTTTATGTCAGTGTACAATTTTAACAAGTTTTAACGCGAGAAAACAAATTGATTGCGTTATACAACCGTAATATGCTGTTGCTGCGCCAGGTTTTGGTTACCCCAGCACCGAGGTCTACCCTTCCACGAAGTTTATATTTCAAACCAAAGGTCTTGACCTGTAGACCAGTTTGGGCCGCTGACGGGCGCTGTCATCAGTTCGGTGGTGACGTGCTTCTCCACGACGAGGAGCGTGTGTTTTCATTCAACTTAAGAACTCATCAGTCAATTTGTCTGTACATCCCAACCCTCTACCTCCTGGTTTGAAGACATTTTAGACACTCAACCACGACCGCTCTGAAGTTAAAACATATGTAGAATTTCTTTATTGTGATATTTTTTTTGAGAATTATTTATACAATTTTAAGAACTCCCAATAACAATTATGCTTTTTTTTAGATCAACTTTTATATTACTTACGTTTCTTCTGAATTAATTGATTCAACGTATACGTCATTAAGTAGGTTATTATTAAATTTTTGATGAATGGCGACCGATCGGACATCTTTAACATTCCTTGATTTTTCAATAATTTATTAATGTAAAATTATACATAGCTTTGATGATTTTTGATTTTATCTATACAAGATCCAACCAAATAAATTTGTAAAACTGTTAACTCTGCAGGCCATTCCTAAAACTTTCCGCTATGTATTTATCGACATATTTTAGAGCTTCTTGAGTTATAAATATGGTATACATACGAGTTTTTTGAGCTCAATAATCTAGAACACCATTGACCCTTCAGGTCATCCCTGAAATTTCTCACTCCTTCAGAGTTCAAAGTGTTAAAAATGAAGAAGTAGTAAATTATTGAGCTTATCATACTCAAAAGATCGTTTTTAATGCTTACTCAAGCTCTCCGACCTCAAAAACCAATACATTTAATACATTTTGAGCTCTTGCAATTTTTAATCTATACGTATTAGCAAATTGCTTTTTTACCTTTCCTACTACATTATATTTGAAACACGTAATTTTATTTTGATCTGCTTTATGGCATCCGACGCAGTTTTTTAAACAAAAAAAGATGAGTGAGTACCAAACATATTTGAAAAACAAAGTTTTCGAAAAAAACTTTTTTTTCGGATTCTTCGTTAATCGTATCTTAAAAACGAACCAACCGACTTTGATGCAATTTACGACAATCTACATTGTTTTCTTAAAGGAACAACAGGTTAGATTTTAGAATTTACCACTTAGTAGTTTAAAATAGTCCTAAAAAAACCATTGTAGAAAAATATTTTTCCGACAATATCCTTTGAGCCAATGAACCGATTTTGATGAATTTAGAAACGATCAATGTTGTTCTTTAAGAAGAATAACTAAACAGATTTTTGAATCTCTCGGTAAAGCAATTCACATAAAAAGGTAATAAATCGCCTTTTAAAAAAAAAATATTCCAGCGATATCTTTTGAACAAATGAATCGAGATTTCTCAAAATCTACTAGACGAAACTAGTTCAAAGTTTTAGAAAATGCTAGTTGAGTAGATTCCTTTCAAATATCGTTATAAGAGATTTACACGCATGCACGCTCACACCCACCCACACATACAGACGTCACTCAGAAAAGGTCCAAAATATATTTTTAGGTTTTTAACACTTCAAGATCTGGTGATAACTCGATTTTCGAAAATCGTGCCGAAAACAGAAACTTTCCAATTTTATGAAAACTTTTCAATTGTCATAGCTGAACGTTAACAATACAGTGAAAGAAAATCCGGTCAATAATACGCCGAACTAAGTAACTCCCTGTCGCACGTCGCGCACTCTAGTATATAAGAACATAATAACTGTTTTTATATGTAGAGTTCGAGGCGTAAGGCGTATGACTAATATTTTATATAAATGTTATAAATTAATGTGTTTAATAACCAGGTCTCAAAACAGGCAAAAGCTCATAATTCAAGTTCAGTCAGAATGAACTTATTCGTGCACAAAGTTAAATTGTTACAATTTGAAAATTTGTGTTTTTCGTCTTTGTGAGTTCTAATTGTAATCCAATGAATATAATAAATGTAAATCTGTGTGTCTGCAACACTGTCCAACAACATCGCCTTATCATTTCATCAAAGACATAAGCGGAAGATATAGACAATATAATATTCAGTGTATACGTTCTCAGTAATATTTAACGTGTGTAATATAACCCGCTTTATAGCAACTGCCGCATAAAGTGATATAAAGAGGGAAACGGATAACACAATTCCTAGACATCACAAAGTTACCCTCCCGAGGTATCACAAACAAAACTAAGTAGCCAAGTTATCTAAGTGGTCGTGACCGGCGGCGAGGGAGGAGGGAACTTTATGAACGAATTATTGCATTAAGTAATATCGAGTTATTTATTAATAGCGTTGTCATAAAATCACTAATTATGACAGCGCAATGTTAAAAAAGGGAGAAAACAAATCTTTAAGGAAAAAATACATAATCTTCGAATTAATTTATGAACACGTTTTTTTTTTTTTATTTAAGACGTTTATTTTCGTTCGACAAATATTTTCACAGATATTTGAAAAGTAGTGTTAAAACATCTTTCTTGTATTTCGTAGTAAAATTTAATAACATTTGTCTGTGTTTCTGTGTACGCGTCACGGTAATTTCACGGATTATCGTTAGCCAATATACGATTTCAGATATAAATTAAAATTTAGTACAACGAAAAGTTCTCTTTATGATATTTATGATCTTTTTGTACATAAAAGAGAATCAGTAAATTTTTTAAACTTAATAAATCGAGAACCGTTTCTAATATTTTACCTTCATTTACAATATAATTAATAGCCAATACCAAGCGATCACAATAAAGAAACTTGCTCAGCATTAAAGAATTGTTTATTCCTCCAGCTACATTGTATTTAACATGTAGGTACCTATTAAATTGTTACTTCAATTTTTTTATATTCTCCATTTTTAGGGTCCCCACTTCAATAAAAAAATTGAAACCTTGAGGCGATATAGTACTTAAAAAAATCGTATATGGCAGTTTTTGTCAAAAATAGGAGGTGTTACAAATATGCTCTTTGCCCAATAACGATTAAGTGGCGACGGCTATACTTCACGTTCACAGTGAGCTTAAGGTAATTTTGAATTTACAGAAAATAAACAATCAATTAAAAAATATTTGCTATTTTTTTTAAATTTTTAATCGTAAATAAATGGTGACGAATCATTAGGCTAACACGTTGCAATCATTGAATAATATTATACGAACTTAGTTGAATATTTTTTATTATCATATTAAAATATTTTTTATTTAAAAAATATAGTTGTGGAAATATGGATACAATATGGTTATAAGTGATTGTCTTAATGCAATATATATTTTGAAATAACACTATGAAATTTGTCGCTATGAACGTCATGAATTGTACTACATGAATGTCAAACAAAATTAGTTGTCATTAAATAACTTGTAGCCAAATTTTCATTGTTAATTTCTGCACTCAATCTGATCTATTTCTATTTTTTTTTATTTACTATACTTAATGACAATTCGAGTATCAGTAAGATTATAATCTAGAACAGAGTGTGCCCCTTGAAACTCCTTTATGACTTTATCAGTATATCTACGGTTGGATTTATTTTGTTTCGCATACTGAATTACAGTGTTGTAATACTAAAAGAGATAATATTATTAGATAAGTCATTTTTAGATAGTCATCATAAGTTATTTTGAATTATCACATTTCAAATTACAATTTATGTGTTTTAGAAACAAATTGTGATAAGTTTATTTAAATTTTAATTATTTCAACATATGTAATACAATCACATGTTACCGTAGCAATCTATCATTTTGGATACCTATTGATTACAAGAACATAAAACAAAAGAAGTACCGCCTTAATATCACCCATATGCTAAGTTTAAATTTCATGGTTGTTCACCGTTGAAGAGTTACATTATAGATGGAAATCCTCACGACTTCATTCATCTGGTATACTAGGATACGATCCATAATCAGTACAGCTCATATGTAAAGTTTAAGTCTGTGTTGTTCACCCTTGAAGTATGCTAACGTAGGTGAAAACCTTCACGGCTGCATATTCTTCTGGTGCACAATTAACGAAGATGAAGTGAAAATGAAAGAAACCAAAGAAAGTAAAAGAATAATGAAGAACAGTTATTCAGTAATAATAAATATAAATATATTCTCTTAACATGCTGAGTGTCTTCGTTCCATCAATGGAACGAACGTGTACCGCGGAAATAAACGGATCACTTGATCTAATACTATAGCGTATGGAATCAATCCCGCATCTCTCCGCAAATATTCATAATCTCCTTCTTTTTAGAAAATCATAGTCATTGACGTAGCCGTTTCTGAGAAATATAGATTAGAATTTGTACCAAAAATTTACCATCTTACATTCTTAGCGAAGTCCACGGTCATGAATCTAGCGGTCCCGCCGGGCCGCGGCGTGCGGACGTTGAACTTCTTCCCTAACTAACTTACTTTGAATATTAATTAAATTTTAATGCGATAGGGAGGTTTTGACGTTTGTTGTAAAAAGTATGTTAGGTTACAATTATAGTATAAATATTACGTTTACGATATTGACGTTTTTTAATCTAAGATTGTATGTGATTATTATTTAAGTGTTTGCCTTTCTTTACTATTGAATATGCAAACATGATTTTTTATTGGGAAATTTGCGCGAGATGACATTGCTTTGACTCTAAGATGTTTTAGTGAAACTTATCTTGACAACCAACAACCTGCTAATCCACAAGTAATATTACGTGCTGTGTATAGTTTATAGGCGCTTTTGCATTTCACACACAACAGTACTGGGTATATTAAACAAATATAACAGGCGTATTTCCCACATTCAAAAAATCCCTATATCTAATTTAATAATACCGTCGGCGACCATTACATCATCGACAACATCAAGTGTCATTTGTAGGTAAATGACTAGATAAATTCTTTAAAAATAATACATAGCATATCCCGAGCGCAAGACAAAATTCGCGTTCGTCACGTACCCAGGCACGATGAGCGGGGTGCGGTGCGCGATCGCCCAGCACAGTGATCACGTTCAAGTCTGACCGAGCATTTAGTGGAGTTGTCACTAAATTATATTAAATTATTTATAAGTATGTTTTTAAATACATATTTTTGTTATAGTTATTTTGGCAAAGCTGTTCTAAAAAATGGAGAACATTATGAATATTTGCAAAAAGATACATAACGATTCCATTATGTATAAAAGTGTTTGAAAAAAACGATTTAAAATTTTTTATCGCGCGCCGCGCAGCGTGTCTGGGCACGTGACGAACTCGCTCGGCTATGCAATCTACTTATTATTTTTAAAGAATTTATTTAGTCACTTACCTACAAATGACACTTGATGTTGTCAGTGATGTCAGTGTCGCCGAATGAATTATTACATTAGTCTCTGATTTTCCATATGTGTTCCACTCACCTCTAACCAACAAGACAAATTAAGAAAAATTATCGCATTATTGATACTCCATGCAACTCAGGACTCGCAGGCAACAATATCACTTCTGCAAACTCCCCAACAATAAATCATATTTGCATATTCGATAGCAGTGAAAGACATTGTATTAAATACTTCAATATTAATCACACACAATCTTAATTTTGAAAAATGTTAATATCGTAAACGTAACACTTTATAACAAAATACTTTAACTTCTAAAGCCGTCCGATGGTAAAGGCCACGCATAGACAGGCGAACCCGCGGTTGGATCAACACCGCCACGCGCACGCTACTTGGGGCCTGAATAATGCGTTAAGCGAGTTAAGTGTTTGAGCGGTTGAGCGGTGGGGCACGCGATGCGCGCGCGCCCGTCAGCTGTCATAAGCGCTAAGGATGTACTTTGTAAGTTTACACATTCACGTTCTGAGCTATTTTTCGACTACGGTAATTATATATATTTTAGACTAACGATATATATTTTACCGTAATTTTCTATATTTTATGAAAATTATCTATATTTTGTAGTGATTATATACATAATAAATTAAACGGCTACTTCAATGACTATGGTTTCTTTGGCAAAATTGTTCTAAAAAAGAAGGAGATTAATAATATTTGCGGAAAGATGCATGATCGATTACATACCGTATGATATGGTCAATATCTTTTTACTCTCAACTGTAGTTTGAATTCATTTCTCGCACATCCATTTTTTAATTTTTAATATATCTTTGCATTTTTTCACAAATTACTTAAAATATCATTTTTTTCACATTGGTTACTGGTTGAAGTATGTAGTCGCCTTAAAACATTATTATCATTTTTTGCTTTCTAACATTAGGGCATTGTTCCCTTGGCATAAAATGAAGTAAGTAAATTTAATTTGGTTAATTTCTTTTTTTCATTTAATTTACGTAGAATAAATTTAAAATGTGAAAAATTCTTGCTCTGGATAAAACAATTTCTTTCTGTCCATGTAAAAATAATTGCTTCTCCCAAATATAATTTCGAAAATATTTTGATTTAAAATTTTTCTCAAAGAATTTTATATAATTTGGTCAATATTTATTCAAATACACTCTTTTGTAGTTTATATTATTACCCAGGTCTTCTATTTATTATTTTCTAGTATATATGTATTTTTTACAAATTAATTGTAAGATCATGTTTCGAGATCCTCTACTGATTGAAGTATGTAGTCGCCTTAAAGGATTACTTTGTTGTGCGTTTATCTGTCTTCCAAAACTATTTTTTCAGGGATCTATAGAGATGTCAAGTTGAAATTAATATAAAATACCAAGGAACTTCTCCTTCCTTGGTGGTATAAAAATTCAAGCTTTTAAGTTAAGGCATTGAAAACATACTGCAATTTTGTCCCATAATTTTAAACGCACAAACTCCTTTATTGCAATCTGTATGGTGCTTCTCATTACCCTAACCTAGTGTTGAAATTATAAGAAAATTTAAATTAATTAGGTAACACTATTTTTAGTTCACATTTTTGCCAAAAGGTGGCACCCGTGTATGTACTGTGGTTTTTAGTATTCGTTTTCTTACCTTCAATGTGCATCGCTATATATAAATAAAATATATAAAACAAGAAAACATTGTTTATAGAAATCCTATCCCATAAATAAAATAGGTTATGGGCCCAGGACACTGCTAAATAAAAAAAGGTAAAGAAAAGTGAAGTGACATTCCGTTCTAGAATTTCTGATAGTCATTGACTGATAGATAACCTCAAAATGGATCCCGCACGGTCAATGAATCTAGAAAGATTTGATGGAAATAACTTTAGGCAGTGGAAATTTCAAATCAAATGTGCCTTAAAGGCAAGGGAATCGATATTTCTATACCGAAACCTGAAATAAATAGCACCGAGTGGTTAAAAAATGATGGCATGGCGATGTTCATCATAACCTCTTCGATGGATTTCAAGCAAATTACCTTGATAGAAAACTGTGAAACTGCTAAAGAAATAATGGAAAAACTTGAATCTATTTACGAACAAAAGAGTGAACTATGTAAAATGCTGATTCATGAAAAGTTCTATCAATACAAAATGTCTGAAAATGACAGTGTAGCACAACATATCTCGAAAGTGGAAAATCTAGCAAAACAGCTGAAAGAAAGTGGCGAGAGTGTAAGTGAAATGGCCATTATAACAAAATAATTGGAACATTGCCCCTGAAGTATAGGTCAATACGTCAAGCATGGATGTCATTAGACCCCACACAACAAACTCTCAATAATTTGACTGCCCGTCTTTTGGATGAAGAATCGAGTTTAGCATCTGTAGAAGAACAAGAAACAGCCCTTCTTGTTGTCAATAAAGGTTGGAAGAATGTGCCAAAGCAGAATGGGCCAAGATCATGTGGGAGCGGTACAAGTCAAAACAAAACTACTAAACATAGATTTGAGTGTTACAATTGTGGAAAGCGTGGCCATTTTTCTAAAGAGTGTCGTTTTCCAAAACAGAACAAACCAAGAAAACATCTGAAAGAATCTTCAGACATGTTGGCATTTAATGTCGAAATCAGTTCCTATAATACAGAAGAAAATGCTTGGATCATGGATAGTGGCGCCTCTGCCCACATGACATTTAGAAAAGATTTCTTTGTAGAGTTACTTAAATGCAGCGAGAAATCATTGACATTGGGAAACAAGCAATCGGTAGAAGTCTCTGGCATTGGTAAAGTGTTGATAAAGAGATATGTCAATGGACAGTGGGAAACCAGTGAACTGCATGGGGTATTGTATGTCCCAAATTTGAGAAGAAACTTATTTTCAGAAGGTGTTATTATACGAAAAGGTTACACTATTATGAAGAAAGATTCAAATGCTTCGATTTATAAAGACAAAAAAATGGTAATGAGTGCCAAAATCACAGAAAACAATTTATATGAGTTGAATATAAAAACAATAATTCCTGATACTTGCAACTTGGTTCAAAATAATCAAAGTGATATCAAAACGTGGCATGAGCGACTGGGACATATTAACCTAAAAGAAATCAAAAGTATGTGTGCCAATAATGTTGTTGAAGGATTAAAAATTAATGAAGTTGATGAAAAGAGTTTTGTTTGCGAAGCATGTGCATACGGAAAACAATGCAGGTTTCCATTTCGTAAATCTGTAAGAGGTGAAGGACTACAGCCTGGTGACTTAATCTACAGCGATGTCTGTGGACCAATGAGTCACACATCAGTTCAAGGGATGAGATATTTTGTGTTATTTAAAGACGCAGCTACAAGTCACAGGCATGTATATTTTATTAAAAATAAAAGTGATGTTCTGGAAGTTTTCAAGAAATATAATTGTATTGTAAAAAATAAATACATGCACAATATCAGAATCTTACACACAGATAATGGAAGAGAATACGTTAACAAAGTTTTTAAAGAATATTTGGACAAAGAGGGTATAGTACATGAGCTCACTGCCCCATACACTCCAGAACAAAATGGGCGTGCAGAAAGAGAGATTAGAACCATAGTGGAGAGTGCTCGCTCCATGTTATATGCAAGAGATCTGCCACTGGACCTGTGGGCAGAAGCTGTGAACTGTGCAGTTTACATATTGAATAGAACATCTTCTAGCCAAACCCCAGGTAAGACACCATATGAATTATGGAACGGAACGAAACCAGAATTGGGTCATTTGAAGGTGTTCGGCAGTATTGGATATGTCCATGTTCCAGATCAATTAAGAACAAAATTGGAAAAGAAGAGTGAGAAAATGCTGCTGATTGGTTATGACAACACCAATTACAGAATGTATGACATGAATAAAAAGACAATTAAAATTTCAAGAAATGTGATTTTCGATGAACATCAAGTTCCAGAAGTAAGAAAGAATATTACACAAATATGTACTATTGATGATAATGAAGAGACAACAATACAAAATAATGAAACTGAAGTAAGAAATATGGATGAAACATTAATTAAAACTACAGTGTCAGAGTCTGATGACAGCTTGTTGAGTTGCAACAATGATGATCCAACATATGAGCCATCACAAGAAATAGAAGATATAATGTCACACCGGAACATAACTTTGAGGCCAAGAAATAATAGACGTTTTGAAGCTAATCTAGTTGAATTGTCATTGCCTCAGACATATGATGAAGCTTTGCAGAGTCCACAGAAATATGAATGGTCTCAAGCCATTAAAGAAGAATTATCTGCACATAAAGAAAACAACACCTGGAATGCGGTACCAAGAGCTGGTCAACGAACTCTTACAACAAAATGGGTTTTCACAATTAAGAAGGGTGAGAATAATGAAGCACATTACAAGGCTCGCTTATGTGCACGTGGGTTCACTCAGATTAAAGATGTGGATTATCAAGAAATATTCTCTCCAACAACGAGGTATGACTCTATAAGAATTATTCTTTCTATTGCAGCAAAGCATAAGTTAGAAATACAACAATTTGATGTGAAAACTGCCTTTCTTAATGGGCATCTTCAAGAAAATATTTTATAGAAGTACCTGAGGGTGTATCTGTATCTTTAAATAAAAGTCATGTGTTAAAGTTAAATAAATCTCTGTATGGGTTAAAACAGGCTTCTCGTTGTTGGAACAAAAGGTTCACCGAGTTTTGATGAAATATGGTTTTGTACAATCTCAGGCTGATAATTGTATTTTATAGGGATTTTTAATGAAATCAAAGTATTTTTAATTATTTATGTAGACGATGCTCTTATCATATCTTCAAATAAACAACTCATACAAGAGATAATAGAATATTTGGAACAAGCTTTTAAAATAAAAGTTTTACAATTGAAACATTTTGTCGGTATGGAAATTAAAAAATAAATGATTGTATCTATATTCACCAAAGGGTTACATAGACCATATAATTGAGAAATTTTGTATGACAAATGCAAATCCAACTAGTACTCCTGCAGATATAAATGTCATTATAACAAAGAATGTTGATGAAAATATTGTGAAGTTTCCATATAGAGAAGCCATTGGTTCATTACTATTTTTGTGTTCTGTTTCAAGGCCTGACATATCATTTGCTGTAAATGTATTAAGTAGATATGTAAACAATCCAAGTCAGCAACATGTTAATGCTGTGAAGCGTATAATTAGATACTTAATTAATACTAAACATTTATGTATAAAGTATGGAGAAAGTAATGGTTTAATTGGTTATTCTGATTCTGATTTTGCAAGCGATGTTGATACTCGTAAGTCTACAACTGGTTATATTTTTATCATGAATGATGGTCCAATTACCTGGTCCAGCCAAAACAAAGACCATTGCTCTCTCACAACTGAAGCAGAGTTTGTGGCTTCATGCGAAACTGCCAAAGAAATACTGTGGTTACAGCAACTATTATTAGAATTAGGTGAAAGTTGTGAATGTGTAACTATGTATGTTGATAATCAGAGTGCCATAAAACTGATTAACAATCCTGTTTATCATAAAAGAACCAAACACATAGATGTCAAGTATAATTTTATTAGAGAAAAGTTGAGTTGGGTCTGATTAAAATTAATTATGTTCCTAGTGAAAATCAATTAGCAGATATTTTAACCAAAGCATTACCCACTCAAACTTTTACCTATTTGAGGGATCAGGTTTTGTTTAATAATTGTTAAGTTTCCTTATTTAGTTTTTGAAGAGAGTTAAATTTTTGTGGGAGTGTTGAAATTATAAGAAAATTTAAATTAATTAGGTAACACTATTTTTAGTTCACATTTTTGCCAAAAGGTGGCACCCGTGTATGTACTGTGGTTTTTAGTATTCGTTTTCTTACCTTCAATGTGCATCGCTATATATAAATAAAATATATAAAACAAGAAAACATTGTTTATAGAAATCCTATCCCATAAATAAAATATCTAGAATATGAAAATTGGCAAAAGCTAAGGCCCTTACATCACAAGTATCTATTGAAAGAAAAACGAAAATCTTTAATGTGTGCAAATATTATGTATATCATATTATACAATATGTGAACATTTTTCACAACGACTTACTGACATTTGGCGTTGGAAAGATCAATTGTGATATAAAACAATTCATGGGAGACCATTTATTGACTATGAGATATGAAGATTTTCGTTAATTAGGAAAGCATTTTTTTGTTAAAATAATTATTAAATAAAAAGTACTTTTAAGTACTTAAGTAAAGTATAGTACTTAAGTAAAAAGTAGTAATTTTTTTTGTACGGAACTCTTTAGATGTCTACTCCTTCTACGTGTATTAGTTCAATTTTAATACATATAACTGGAATTAATGTCGATAAAAGTTAATTTTGCTTTCTACAACAATAATGTTAAAAATCTTAGACTGTTATTGGATTATAGGCAAATATTGTTCAATGAAATAACATTTTATTATTCATTAACAAACTTTAAATATGCTTAATTTAGTGTATTTATGTTAAAGCATCATAGATGATGGATCATATTTAGGGCTAGTTTTCGCTGTAGTTTTTTCTTGTAGCATATAGTGCGGTAGGTTAATAAGCGAATTTAGTGGGGTCGGAAATGATTTCGTTCGCTCTGCGATCGCACCGCGAGCGAATGTTTCCTCTTGCCTCATTCTACATTTCGTTCCGACAATGATTCATCAACTACGATGCCTCTCATATGAACCCACCGATTTGAATTTAAGCAGCTGTGTTATATTTGATAACGAAGTACAAAATAATATTTCGCCCAAGCGACATTCGCCCTTAATCCAAACACGGCCTCATCCTACTCCACTACCCTATTAGCATATGTTAAAAACCTCTATTCACGAAAAGGCCCTATACCGCCCGTTTGGCGCGTTCACATAAAGGGCTTATAAATAACGAGCGTACCCAAAACATTTTCTTATCTGTTTACCTCACGTGCATGGCCCCCGAAAAAAAAAATCAAAAGCGAAAGATTTTTTTCTCTGAACATAAACATCAGTAGCTTTGTAGGAAAGACACGGGTCGGCCAGTGACAAATCGTACGCTTTCGGCGCTCCCCGTGAAACGCTTTAAGTCTCAGAAAGCTTTTCGAACGAAAACCTATATTACATGGCAGACTTAAAGCATCATTTTCTATGTGTCACTCCAGATACGTGTTTTTGAATGTAATCTGAATATTAGGCGTCCGCCAAGACCGAACGAGTGAACTATGTCGCTGCTTCGCACAACGTTTGGGTTGAGTTGAAATACTTAGTGATGGAATACATGACCTATCTTTGAATCTATACCACTATATAAATATATTGGTTATGTCTGTACATTTATTTTTTTCACCTAATTTTGTGATAAATAATCGTTTTATGATACAGTGATTCACATTATATTACTTTTTTCATTTTCGTCTGTCTGTCTATCGATTGGTCTGTCCGTCTGTCTGTCCGTTTTTCTGTCTGTCTGTATATCTTTTTATAACTTAAGAACGGCTTGACTAATCATTATGAAAATTGGTACACACCAAGAACATATGATGGAGCACATGTTAGGCCATATATAAGATCGGTCAACCCTACGGTATCTTATTAACATGAATTTGAAATCGTTAATTACGTATTTCTTTATCAGTAGCCATATTCATTTGTGTGTGTGTGTGCGCGCGCGTGTATGTGCGTGTGTGTGTTATAGTAATAAAATAATTACTGTTATTAATACAATTTAATATTTCTTATAAATTATTAATTGAGGAGCTGAGTTTCAAAGGCGTATCTTTTTTTATAAATCGAAAGGGTACTTTTTTAAATTTTAAATATTGATTACTTAAATAATTATGAAGTTTTTCAAAGGAAAATTAAATTGCGGTTTTATGCAGGAAAGCATTATGCATTTATATTAAAAAAACCTAATAAAAAAAAATTAAAATAAAAACCATTTTATCTCTATTGAAAAAAATACCCTTTGAAACTCACTCCTCGGTTATTAATGATTAACTATAATTTTTATTATTAATTAAGTATTAACTATATTAATAAAATAACAATAATGATAATAATATCAATTAAGTTAATGAATTATCGTCTTTCTGTGCTTCATCTTCCAAATATTCGAATTCGAGGTTGGTGAATTCTGAAGTTAGATAATAATTATAAAATGTAATTTGACGAAAGTCGACTATAGAAAAACCAAAAAAAGAAATATTATCATTAATCTCTAAATATTCAAACGGCATTCCGAGCTCAATAATGGTGTAAGCAGCGATGAAGACCTAAAGAAGAAAAGCAACTAATTTTTATTATTATTATTAAAGATATAAATAAAAATAAATACTCGATTAGGTATAATTTTCTCCATTTGAAATAAAGGTCTTATTCTTCCATAAAGAAGATGAGGACATTCTAATCCTCGCTGTACCGAAAAAACAAAATAATCATTCCCATTCATTTCCTTTATTCCATAGTCATTAACAATAACATTCTGATAACTATTAAAACATTTTAATAGCTTATTTTCAATAATTTTCAATAATCCATATCTATCATATTTATTTCATATCTTCTTTTACCTATGATTACATCATTCATGTACAATAGCTTCCACGGTCGAGTTATCCACATTTCTTACTATGTAATTTATATTCACTCCCTACTATGGATTTAATATTTTAAATAATGACGGCTATAAACATTTTATTATGGCCCGCGACGAAGATAAAGTATTGGGCATGTTTATTAAACTTGGACAAATAATTTATACAACTAACCTCTCTTAAAAATAAAGTAAATGAAATTCAATATTTTCATGTTTATTATTAATTCACTAGAGACCTACATTATTCCGCACGCAAAATGTTTTTATGGAAACTGTGTAGAGTTGGATGATGAGTCTCACCTTTTGATGTTCGTGTGTTCGATTTGTCCAGTACTGAGAGATTCGACGTCGAAGAGGAAAATGAGACAAGTAAATTTTTTTTAATTGTCCATATTCTATTAGATTTCTTTTTTATTACAATCATCATTATTATTGTTTGAATCTTCTATCTTTAAACTATGAAAATAATTAATTGTATATTTAAGCTCCAATGCGTTTTCAGTACTAAAATATATTTATTGATATTTATTGTTATCTATCATTATTTATTAAAATTAATAAATATCAATGAAGCGAACAGGTAACAGTTATATTTATTACTTTTAATTTTTAATCAATAGCCTCTTTAGGTTTGAAATATTGCCAAAACATTCTTTTTTTGTAATTTCGAGCCCAATTGAAAATAAATTTTATGAAATTCCACCCACTGAGGGCAGTGCGGGGGAGTTAATTACTAAGAAAAACAATTGAAAATGTTTAATTTATAGCTTCTGCAGGTTTGAAACTTGACAAAAAATTTTTTTTTGGCATGTCGGAATTTATACCCACAAAGGGGATTAAGAGGTTGGTATAATAATACTAAAAAACTATTAATCATAGCTCAGGCTATAATTTCTTGCCAAATTTCAAACTATCAGGAATCGTCTTTCATAATAAAAAAATAAATCATCGTTCATATTAAAAATAAAAGCTACATAACAAGGTTTTATATTCGTCTTACGCGTGTATTTTACACCACGCAAAGCGGGCGGGAGACAGTCTCTGAACATATGTTTTAAGATATTTTTTTGCAATTTAAATATTATTATTTTATTTTATTTCTCAAAACGCTATCAGATGATGAACCATTCTTTTCTATTTTCAAATTATTCAGTTCATTTGGTAATAACCACGGTACTTGAAAGGCTCTTTGAAACTTTATTTACTGACATTCCTGTTTTAACTACGAGTTCTCTTAACTCATCTCCCGCTCTTGCCGAATCATTACTGAGGAATAATAGTTCGATTTGTGATATTAATTTGGAATTTAAATTTAAACATGTTAGTTCTGAAGAAGTTATCAAAACGTTTAAATCTCTAGACATGAAGAGAACTGCTGACATTCATGGTCTTTCTATTATAATTGTAAACTCAATTATAGATTATATTGCGCCACATTTGGCGTTTATCTTTAATAAGTGTTTAGATGATGGCGTGTTTCCCGATTTGATGAAAGATAGTAAAGTAATTCCATTATTTAAAGGCAGTAGTGCATCAAGTCCCAATAACTTTAAACCCATATCTATACTACCGTCACTTAGCAAAATATTCGAAAAATTAATCCTAAAGCAGTTGTTAGAACATTTTTATACCAATAAATTAATGTCAAATAAACAATTCAGTTTTACTCGGGGTCGCTCAACAATCGATGCTGGCATTGAGCTTGTGCAACATATTTTTGGAGCCTGGGAGGATTCGCGAGATGCAATTAGCATATTTTGCGATCTGTCCAAGGCTTTTGATTGTGTTCATCATGAAACTCTGATCAGGAAACTACGTCACTATAGAGTAACAGACCGGGCACATGACCTTCTGAAGTCGTATTTGAGTAACAGGGTTCAGAGGGTTGATGTCAATGATAAGAAATTGTCTGGATCTATAGTTCACATGGGTGTACCGCAGGGATCAATTCTTGGTCCTATTGTCTTTTTAGTCTACATAAATGATTTGCCTAGCCTTGTTGAGGATGTTCATAAGATAGTACTGTTTGCAGATGATACTTCTTTGTTATTCAAAGTTAAAAGACAACAGCCCACTTATGACGATGTGAAAAATGCTATCTCTAAGGTAGAGAAATGGTTTACTGCAAATAACTTACTTCTTAATGAAATGAAAACAAAATGTATTAGATTTTCACTTCCAAATGTGAGACATGGATCCGGAACTATTTCAGTACGCAACAAAGAATTGGAGTTTGTTAATTCTACAGTGTTTCTAGGAATTACTTTGAATAACAGGCTTCAATGGGGTCCTCATATAAGTAAGTTGGCGAAAAGGCTTAGCTCTGCCGCCTATGCTGTCAAAAAAATGAGAAATTTATCGGACGTCGAAACTGCCAGATTGGTTTATATTGGCTGTTTCCATAGTCTAATGTCGTATGGCAACTTGCTCTGGGGAAACGCCGCGGTTATTCAGAAAAGTTTCGTGCTGCAGAAGCGGGCCGTTCGCGCAATTTACAAACTCGGACCTCGTACATCTTTTAGAAATAAGTTTAAGGAAATTGGAATTTTAACCCTGGCATCTCAATTCATTTATGAAAATTTATTACATGTAAAAAAAAAATTAGAAATGTTTAAAAGAAATAGTAATCGACATAATCTCAATACCAGAAATAAAAATAAACTGAATTCACATATTAGTCGACTAAGTAAAGTCTCGAATTCATTTAGAGGGCTCTGTGTGCGCGTATTCAATAAGGTTCCTGTAGATATACAAGATTTACCCCTACATAAATTTAAGAGTGTTATTAAACAATCGCTCAGTAAAAAAGGGTACTATGCAATTTCTGAATATCTAGAAGACAAAATCGATGGGCATAAGCGGCTCGACTTCTTACCGGGCTGTGTCATTCTTAATGGTTCCGTATTTGTTTTGGCTATTTATGAGCAAATTAGAAAAGAGCCACCCTTAAGTTTCTTGCTCGTTCTTCTTGAGGGAAAACTGCCTTCCGAACGAGCAGTAAAGTGTAAATTCGCAAAAAATGATGACGTATTTCAAATGTTATTTTGTAACCTATGAAATAAAGATATTTTGAATTTGAATTTGCTATCACATCCACCGACTGAGTTAGTATCTCTATACATTCGATGCTCTATTTGATATTTTTACAATTATCCATACTATTATATACATCTCTAGCATTTGTCTGTACATTTATTTTTTTTGAAAAATGTCGTGATGTATATTCGTTTTAAAACAATTAACCCCAATTCTACCATTTTGAAAATTTGCACCTGTCTGTCTGTATGTCCTTTTATAACTCGAGAATGGATGAATCGATCGTGATGAAAATTGGTATACTGTAAGAACATGTAATTGCGCATATGGTAGGTTAGTATATACTTGTCTGTCTGTTTGTCTGTCTGTATATCTTTTTATAAGGTAAGAACGATTTCACCGATCGTGATGAAAATTGATAAACAGTTAGAATATGTTATTACGCAAACAATAGGTAGGTTATCTGTCTGTTAGTTTATTTGTCTGATTGTTTTTTTTTATAACTTTATAATGGGTTGTTCAATATCAATCAAAATTGATGTATAATCATGGCATGTTATAGCTCAAATTATAAGCAACTCTATGTCTATCTGTCTATATGTTTTTTTAAAATTTAAGAACCGTCCTTCTAACCGCGATGAAAATTGGTGTTCAGTTAGAGCATATGATTATGCAAATAAAAGACTACTGTATTTCTGTATGTATTTTCTTTTATAGCTCAGAAACGGTTTAATCGATCATGATGGAAATTGGTAAATATGCAAGAACAACTGATAGGCTACCATCTGTCTGTCTGTATGTTCTTTTATAACTTAAGAATGGTGAGATCGATCTTCATGAAAATTAATGCAGTTAGAACCTGTGATTGCGAAAATGATAGGCCCTATATTATTTTCATATATTGTATGATAATCATAAAAAAATAATAATTATTTAAATTTTTTTAGACGCCATATTCACTTGTTTTTATGTAGTTCCATGTATGTGTGTTTATGTGTGCGTAATTTACTTCTTATCGGAGAAAAGGGGTTTATTATTTGTATGAAACTCTTTACGGAGCAAATTACGACTTTGGAAAATGATGAGATGCGTCTTTAACGATTAAGTAAGTTGTGTAATATATAAAAATGAATGTGTAATTAAGTTTTTTTTTTTGCATGCTTAAACCAATCATACAATTACTATGAAACTGGCAACATGTTACGACATTACACTTTCCGAATGGAAATATTTCTGAAAAAGGAAACTAGCATTCGTATTTGACATCGTTTGCGTACTTTTACTATTCAATCGAATCACTAACCGATGATAAGATTTACTTTATTAATAAGAAACCCTTGAATAAATTAGATTTACATTTTATTTTGTCTTCATCGGTATATTTGTTTTATAACAGATTCTAAAATTTCTTTTACTCATAGAAAGCTATACTATTCCCAAGTAATACAACAAAAAAAATATTTTGATTAAGAATTCGCTAGGACTTCGTCTGAAATTGAACTGTGACCTGTAACGGAATCGAAATTCGGCAAAGGGTGAATAGCGAGATTCGAAATGGGGAATGGGACCAAGATCGGAATCGACGGTGGGACCAAAATTAGAATCAAGATTGTTACCGGAATCAGAATACAAAAAAAAAACGGAATTGACAGTGGAACTGCAATTGAAAGCGGAATCAGAATTGGAATCTATTTAAATAGAAAATGAGTTCGGAATCGAGAATGTTACAAAATGGCATCAAGAACAGAACTAGGATCAGAATCGAGAGCGGGATAGCAATAAAATCCGTGATTAACTGTCGTAATCAGTCCACATGCAAGGTTAAGGAATTCGTTCTGTCTACGCGGACAGAGCCGCGGGTGGAAGCTAGTGACTGATTATTTCATTACTATAATTTGCATGTATTTGAATTAATATTAATCTACTTTTTGCAGTTTATCCGCCTTCGTAGTCAGCTTCTTGAATCGTATAAACGTCTAAATTTTATACCTTCCGGCCACAAATTAGAATCCAAATATAAATTCTTATTATGTTTTAAAACATTTACTTTGAACGCGCTGTGTGGACGGTCTTTTTTCATATTATTTTTTTCTTACGAAATCACTTTTTGTATTCTATTTTGTTCACAGCATTCTTTAATGATATAAATTTGATATCAATTGTCGTTTAAGCCGACTGCCTGATAAAACGATTTCTATATTTCACGAGTAAACTAAAATCCATTCATTACTAGGCTTATTTTCCATATACCTTCTTGTCTAACGGCATCCGCCAAAGAAACATTTATTTGTTCTCTGTTACATTGCTTTTCTTTCATTTTTACGTTATTCGTTTGTTAATTAAATGCTTTGCTCTTGTGGTTTTATTCTCTAAATTGCTATATTCAAAACACGTTATTAATCAACTTTTAATTTTGAATTTCTTCGTAATATGCACTTGAACTTTAAAAAAAAAAAATACGCAACACATTCTAAAAACGCAAAATTTTAAACTTGAAAACATTTACGAACTTCATAATATAAATTTTGGATTTATGGTTTTGGAAACAGTTTAAATTTCTTTATTCATTAAATAGAACAAATAATTGTTGTACGAGTAACAGAAACGATCCCTTTTTGCATTTTAAATTTCAAAAGGTAAAGTTGATTTGATTCGCAAAGTTATCAGAACTTGAATATGTAATTACCTATCAGAGATCCTTTCGGTACCTTTGCGAATGAAATGTTGTAAATTTTAAAGCCAGTAATTAAGCATATATTAGGCGCCCGCCCGAAATTGCCTCGGCTGCCGGCGACGGTTCTAATTTGTGTTTCATCAAGCCTTTACGTTTGAAGGCGACGAAACATCAAGCCCGACACAATCGTCGGGGACGTAATGAATTTTCGATTATTTTCGAGAAATCCTCCAGCTCTGCGGGTGAACGACGCCGGCGACGCCTGCTTCGTCTCGTTCGATGATTACATTCAAAATAAACGAATTTACTTCTTTCTAAATTTCCACATCACTTAATGATACAAATTTTCGTGAAGCATATGCGCGTGTGGGAAAAACAGGAGGGTAATTATTGCGTGTGAGCTTTTAATAATTTTTTCGCTGAATTCAAAATTTTAAAATTAATTTCCTGTGCTCAAATATATCTACATTAAATTAAGGGATAATGATGATATTTTTGTTTTTGAACTAGTGCTGAAAAAGAATGAGAAAAAAAAGTTGGAGAGTTCAAAAAAGTGCGTCTCTTACGCTCCTCGATAAACTGAGTTAAACTTATTTGATACACAGCGGTACGACTTAAACTCTTATTTCAAATTATTAGTGGATAATTTTCCATGTTAAAAGCAAGCCACATAAAAATACGTTGTTTGAACTTTACAACTAACAGTTAACTGATAACTATAGAGTTAATGTATTGTGTAGTCTTTTGTACAATGTTTTGTTAAAAACAATATTTTAACCGTTTAAACATAATTCGCAATCTTAAACACTGCTATTATAGTTTGTGTTAACTTGAATATATAACGAATTAAAGTTTTTTAAATGTGCCTAATGTTCAAATTTGTTTTGTTATTTAAAATCAAAAAATGCTCTAGTGACAAATAATTAAATACATTGTTACTTCTTTGAAATCTAACCAGTTCAGTATAGCATACTCGAATGTAAGTAAAAGTAAAATCACATGCTGCATTCATTTAATCAAAATATCATGAAGAGCTTGAAAAAAAACACACTCACCACAGATCGCACGAGAAGTTCAAAGGTGAACCACACGTTGCACAACAGCTCTATGTAGAAGAATGCTACGTGCGGTTGTCCGTTGTTCAACCTTTCCACATGCTTCTCCAATAACATGGTACTGTTCACTCCCAACGTCGTGTTGGTGTCGGCGACTTGTGGCGCGACCGCCGGATCGATAACTCGCAAGTCGGGGTGAGTTTTCAGACAGAAGGACAGCACCGACACGCATATGAAGAACACTGATATAGCCGATATCACCTGGGGAAGGAAACAAATGGGTAGTTACAATTAAAGGAGTTAAGAGCGGTCACCATAAAAATGAGCCGAGTTAGCTTTTTGTTTCAGGTGTTGCAGTGTTGTATAAGAAATATTGGTCTCATATACACAAATTAAAAAAAGGATGTGCACTTTGTACACACATAAAATTTTATATTTATTTGGCATTAATACACAATATTCAATGTAAAATATTCATTTCCGGAAACTTTGCATTTTAAAAAAATAAATTTTAAAAAGTAAAACCCGCCTTTAAAAATCTTAAAACAATTAAATAATTATGTTTTTGCAATCGGTGTTAGCTAAAAATACGTCAGATGCGTTTATATATCAATTTTCATAATTAGACATCATAATGTGACATAATTTGATTCAATACTTTGTCAATATGCTAATTTGTTGAGTTTGGTAATTTCTTATTAACCATAATGTTCTTCGCTTACATTATTTTATACTTTTAGTTTTGTTCTACACCGGCACCGACTCCAAAATCAATTAATACCAAAACCATTTAACTTTTTAAAATTTTTGTGGACGATTTTACTTTCTTTTGAAAATCTACTTTATTTATCACTGTAGATTGGGTAATTAAATTTTATATTCCTTTTAAGTTTTACTTGTGGCTTAAGAATTGTGGCTTGATTGTAATATGTATATTTGGCTTTATTTTCATATGGAGAAATGTGTATAACGGATTCCGATCCCAAATATTCCAGTTATACTGATGATCTCCAGGTTTCTAAATTTTTAGTTACATTGCAATCACCTTGGACTCACACTTCGCCAGGCCGTCGCTTACGTCCGTTGGTTTCCGCGACCTACAAATTTTCAGATTTCTCCGAACCTTCAAAATGCATATAGCTTTCAGTCATGTAAAAACCTTGGAAGAAATAGGACTGTCTGATTAAAAATGAGATAAATTAAAAGATCGACCACTCGTTGAAAGAACAAAGTCAGGAATGACACTATCGTAACATGTAACTTAATATCCTAATTGAAATTATTTCCAGTAACTAATTAATTATGTTCATTCTTTACAATAGTTATATACAGAAGGTATGTAAATCACAAACAATAAACTGTTTCATCCTACTTATGTTCCTATCGTTAAAAAGTTCCTGTGTATTGCAGCAAAATTTCATTGTAAACTTTTACAGTAATCAACAAGAGTGTTATAATTTTAACATTTTACTATAATTCAGTATATACTCTATGCTGTCTGTTTTAAGGAGTTCCGTTGTATTTCTTCATATTTTATGACCAGTCCACTTTAGCAAGTCCATTCCTGTAATTAGGCACTTGTACTTTTTGAGACCGTCTAAACTTCACAATTTTTCAATTACTATAAGGTATTTTATTTAATTTGGAGATTTTTTTTTGTATACGTTTAAAATTCAAGGTACAACAGGATAAAAATTAAAATGGGATCCCCATAAAGCTACACTGAACGCATCGCAAAGGAATCATTCAGATCGGTTCATCAACAAAGGTTATGTGCGACCATATATAAAAAAATCGCGGTTTGGCCTGTGTCGTGGACACAGCCATGTATTTTGCGTAAATACGTGTACGCAACAAATAACAATATCTGAGTGAACTATATGTATAATTATTTTTGTATGCTAAGAAGTCCTTCAGATTTCGTGTAGTCACAAACATAATAGTGAAACGTGCACTATCTGCTGCTTAACGTATCTTTTGTAATCGGTGGTCGCTCATAATTGATATCTCTACAGTCCAGCATTGATATAGAAACAATTACAAAATCCACTTGCATTGCCTCTGTCGCCCCAGACATAGGTGTACTGGCGCCGTCGTTGATCTGCTCGGACGCCGGCATTCTTATATATTCCCGGCAGTCATGTACTATTTAATGGGTATCCCTGGATTGTTCTAGAAAAATTCTTTACAACCATATACAATCTCTATATTAGGATTGGGATTTTTGACGGTCATAGGCCGATATTGCATTATTTATTTCAATTTTTTAATTTAACTCTATAACATATTTTCAATAACTTTTTATTACTAATATTTTATATACACATTAGACAGATTTTGACAAAAACTGACGATTGAAACTCAAACGAAGATCATAATTTTTCAGAGTCAAAATTTATACTAAAAAGAAATTTTGTAACCTCTAAATATCGGCTCATCCTCTTCCCGTGCGCGTGATGCTTCAAACTCCTCACTAAACGTATGGCATTCTTTCATTTTTTAGTTATCATATGGTATAATTATATTTTCGATGTAAATAATAGATATGTAGCTACAGCATCAAACTGTATCCTTCGTTTTTGCTATCGTCAGTTTTCTGAATTGCCTCCCACTATGGAAGCAAATTTAAAGACGTATTCACGTCAAAAATATATATAAACAGACGAATTAAGAACTTTCTCATTTTTTTGAAGTAGGTTAAAACTATTTTATTACGACGCAATATCTGTTATCTTCACAACATGTATTAATCACGCATGTGCGTTGATACGCACAATAATACGGTAATAATATACTGTATTGCCAAACATTTACATGTAAATGTATAATGTAGAACTACGAAAAACACTGCACATCGGCATCGGCGCAGTAGCATTCGAATAAAACAGTTTAATATAATGACATAAATAAATTAAAAATTTTATTTTCAATCCAATTAATACGCATGTAAACTTATATACGTCATAACAGAACACATCTGGTGACAAATTTGTACCAAAAAAGTTAAACAATTTATCATTACTCCCGTATCTGCATGCATAAACTGAGAATATTTGTTTTCATTTTTACTGCTGTTGTCACGTATATTACGTTTTAGTATAAAATAAACGCTGAGACGTAGCTATTAACTGAATACAATATGTTGCGAAACGTAACTCCCGATCTTGAGTCCTAGAAATACGAAACTGTAGACATTGTAAGAGCTCCTATATTGTGTTTTATCTACCTGAGTCTGAGTCGGCGTAAATCATATGAGGTACGAGCTGTCGACCTTCGGCCGCTCAACTGGTGACCTTACCTCTTGAGTTACCGAACCCTCTCGAAGCTCTATTCCTTTTTTCTGACTAAAATATCGGGTTGAATCGCTACTCAATATCTAATAAAAATTAAAATCTTATACTAGTATATTGCAAACATAAAATGTCAATGTTAATATATAGCTTAATGATATGCATATTAATAATTAATTAATCCTAGAGAACAAACTTTTCTTTGATTTTCAATAGAATTCCTTTGCTCCCTAGTAGGAATAAAAATGGTGAAATAATATATATTATAATTATATGTCATCATTTTTAAGCGTATTAGAGTTCGCTATTAGAGATGGAATTGTTATAAAATATGTTAAGCAGAAGCATTTTTATTAATAGGATTTATCTTAATGCTGAGTTAACGACATATCAGATTTTATGCATTTGCAATACCTCAGTATTGCAGCGATGTGATTCAACATCCAGACCTTGTGTAGATATATATTTGCATAATGCATATACATACTTAAAAAATAAGAACAAACATTATATGTACGTATTTACGAGACAAATGTTTCGATTCCTATTTGAAGATCATGCGAACATCACGTGCGGCCTTGTTTATTGTTTACAAACAATATTTTTCCTCATAACAAAAAAAAGAGTGCCAGCTAAAGTAAACACGGAACATTCAACCATTCGGTACCCTGTCACCCTTTGAGTTGTTGTCCGAAACACAATGGTACAGAGGCCGATATTTGTATAACCGCACATACACACTCTCCCCCTAACGGCGTCATGATAAACACTTGTAAATGAAATATCTTTTTTTACGGCATCTCAAGGGACAAACTAGTATGAGTATGCGGGCACTCGCTACCCCAGAGGAGTCACTAGTGCGTTGCCGACCTCTTAGGAAAGAATAGTATATCTTATAGTGTGAGAGTTCCACCGGAACTCACTAACTTCACGCTATGCAATAGCGGAAGCTACTACTTCACTTCTGTATTCTATGAACGTACTGTACTTCATAGCTTTTCGTGCTACAGCCAAATCAGCTACCGCATGGCTCCACCACTATCGTTATCGCTATTATCTATTACTATAAATATCGGCAAAATCCGTTTTACGACGGCCTAACGCGTTTCGTAAACAGCGGACGAGGCGAGTGTTTTTTTTAGAGTAACGCAAACCTCTGTATACATAAGATGTACAATGGCGCAGACGTAAATATTTCCTTGCGTTTTTTTTAAACAGAATCGTTCGGTATATTGAGACGTTCGAGGTTGATGTCTCAATCTACTGAATAGTAGGCTCTTGTTGTATTCCTGTGCAGCTTTAAAGACACCTATTTCATCTTATGGCACTTTTGAATTTAGGATTTTTGCACTTTAGCTAGAGAGATGTTACAAATTACCATCTAAACAGATAGTCGTTTACTAGATCATTATTCAGAACTACCTATATCGAACATCTCCAACAGCTAAAGAAGTTTTATTTGTAACTTAACGCCTTTTTTCCTTGTTGTCATACAAGTTTTATTGCGTAAATCGTTACCTCACGGCAATTCATGACAAGACGCTGTCCTGTAACATGCAATATCATACAGCTTGCAAACAATCCTTATAATTTGTTCTTCCACTACGAATATTCATCCAATGAATTCCATATTTATTCGAGAAGATCGACAGAAATCAAACACCTAGCTTGACATGTGGTACACTCGGTCCACGTTTACATTTTCGAATTGGACATGACTGATGCGAATTTATTGTATCATAAAATAAGCAAAGAATTCAATTTATCTTATTTTTTGCTAGTTATTTGTTAAAACTGTTGTCCCTCACTTTTATAGGATATGCCAGAATTTGGATACATAGGATTTTGCTATTTTGCTAAAAAATTACAGATCTCATGTTTTACACAATCTTCGGTTATATTGAAAATGAACTCAATAAACAAAACAATAATAGTAAAAAAAAATCAGCACCAAAACAATATTTATTAACTAGGTAAATATAAATTATCCCTAATTTTTAATAGTTCCAAAAAAATCTATTGATACGTGAAAATTGACGTTTTTCGTAATTACGTCATAATATCAGTACTCTTAATATCTCATATCAGCATACATTCGATGCAACTCATAAATCTAAAAGCGGTCGATTTTCAAAAAAAAACATGATTCCAAAAATTTCCATTATTTTCAATTAATGCAAATAAACACTCCAGATAATGAGTGAATCTTCAATATGAACAGTAAACGAAAGAAAAATTTAAATAGGTTTAAAATTTCTCTCTTTAAAAGCCTCCTAAAACAACATTCGCCTAGACCTAGAAGCTCACAACACCAGAACGAATTCACATCGCTGAAAATGAAGCCCTTACTGAGGAATTCGAAAAACATGTTCAATGTTAGACTTTGTTAGGCATCGCACATAAAATATAGAACTATCCCGAATTTCAGCCAAGCGAAGCCACCATTATGACGAGTAGTTTACCTATACATACATATATATACATAATACGATATAATTTAAATGTTACAAAAATTATTCTAATTATGATTTTAACAAATTTAACAAAGTAGTATCGCCAAGTAAATAAAGAGTTTTTGATGTTCAAACCATGGCATTCCATTTAAATCGATCTGTAAGAGTAGTCCGGACGTAATAGAGTTATTGCTTTTGTTGTCGTTGTATTCGCTGTACACAAATAGCTCGATTTATTTTCCAGGATTCACCATATAGTAGTGAATTTAACCGATATCTCTTTGACGGCTGACGTCGACCCATTATACGTCAGTGGGACGCTGCGTGCGTATAAAATTGTTCATTCTCCTTTGTGTCTCTGGATCAAACGATATGTGACTAAATCTTTACGTATAATAATACGGTAGAGCCTGGTGTGTCCGTAAATTGACGATGTGTATGAAAAATGGAGAGCGGTTGACAAGAGAAACGTAGTGTTAACAGAAAGCAATAATTTTCAAATTTTTCGTTTGTATGCATGTTCATATTGTTCATGCACATCTCTGAAATTACTACTTTTAATGCAGTTTTCGCAAGTAGATAGAGCTTGCTTTAGGGCAGAATACACACACTAGACTACGAATACAATAGTTCATTTAAATCAGATGTCAGGAAAAAAGTTACCCTCATTCAAAAATCCAGCCTGAGAAGTTGCAAGAGAAGTAATAGTTGCTGTTGTCAAAAGTTTATAAACGTCACAAGAAGGACGAATAACAATATTGAAAACAAGGTTGGGGGGAGGACACCGGTGAAAGAGGAAGGGGGCTGAGTTGCCTTAAAAACTTTATGTATCGGTCCGAATTCCATACAGGCGAAGCCTGTATGGAATTTCCATACAGGTCAAAAGATATGTGGCTAAATCTAAACAAATAAATGCTTAATACCGATAGAACCAAACCTTTTCAGATATTTTATATTTCAAAGTTATTTTCAAGAATATTATGTTTCAAAAAAATGTTATTGGATACCGGTTTTCAGCTTGAATTTTGCCGCTGCATTTTTTCAAAATACAATGCCTTAATATTACGAACACGTTTTTCATAATATCTATGACATTGTTAAGAATGTAATAAATGGAATTTATGTCTACACACCGCTTCGCCCGCACAGAATATTGTATTTTTTTTTTCAGAATTCTTGTCTTGCATTTATGCATTGTTCTTTGCTAGGTTATTCTTCACTGATATCCACTCCAAACAAAAAATCAAAAAATACATTCCATCGTGATTGCCGCTAAAAGGAATACCTTCACCGAGAATAAAAAATTTCATCCTAACATGTTCGGAGGATTTTCCGATATTCGTTCGACATATGTAGAACACACTGAAAATTTCTGTAACTAGACATTTGTAGTAAGAATTTTAAAGAGAATTACGTTTTTGAAAATGGAATTCTTTGAGAGTAGATACACTAGGTACAATGCACGAAACTTTGCCGCAATGAAGTTAGCCACGAAAGCGTTGCAATGGCGTAAATAGGAACGCGAGAGATAAGAATGAAGAGTCGGGAAGCGTTATACCTGTGCATTACATCATTCACAGGCAATTCAGAGCGGCAGAGTTTCATGCGTTTTAACGTATGCTTCAGTTTGTATGGATTGTTATTTGTCTTTTCACTATGTTTTAAACATTATGTGTTTGTATTACAATGAATTTAAGTTGAGAGAATGTTCGTGTTAATTTTTTTGCGATTTTTGCTTTAATTGGCATTTGATGATGAAGCTCCATCTCGTAGTCGTTGACTGCAGTTATTGAAGCCAATATCAAACATACGACAACTAATAGAAACTGATAAAAAGATTTACTTGTGAAAAAATTCGTATGGTATTAGGTATCGGTATGATCCAAATGCAAAACATTTTACATGTTAATCTATGTGTATATAAATTGATTGCTTCTTTTTTCATGAAATCAAGGCATTAGACTACAGTACCGCTTGAAAACTAAATGACAGCTACTGAAAATTGGTATGTTAACGCGTGCTTGCCCAGAGTGAACAGATTTGAAAAAGGCATCCTCGCAGTCGAGTTGTTCTTCACCACTACAATGCGTCCACACATTTGTCTTGAGGTGTAGAATTAGTTCCAAAAGCCTTAAATGTAGAACTAATGATCCTGCATTTTAAGACTATTTTATTTCCGGAAATTAAAGATAAAGTCTATTTATATAGATCTATTCCCTGGAAAAAACAAATTTTCTAAAAAAAAATGTTTCTAAATATTCCTTAATGTCACCTCGTAAGATTTTAAGAAAATTACATTATTGCTGTTTTTGTATCACAACAAATGCCACTACTTGGTATAAGCAACAGATATATAAATAAAATGAATAGGAAAAATTTGCAATCGAATATTGTTGGAATTGACCACATGCAACTTTTCCGAAACAGAGTATTTATGTTCCCACGGCAAACTCGAAAGATGCCGAGTGATCTCGGTTACTTAGATATTAAAAGTAATCAGTTAGTAGATAATAGCCAATCCTAAAATACTAATGAACAGGACATTGTCTCTAAGTTAATCCATTTAGAGCGGAATCGAACAGTTTCCTTGGAATCCCATTAAATTAACGATAAAATATGCTTAGAAACATGTTATTTTAGGAATATGTACCAACGAGAGGTAAGAACCAAATACATTCTATATAAATCTGCTGTGTGGAAAATTTTATAGCATTTTTTGTGTTTACCTGGCGTAAATTAAGTATTTAAAACGTAATAATTTATCAGATTGACTGTAGATCAAGGAGTTTTGAATTAAACGCATATAATAAAACTCTTTTAACGCATGCATTTAAACTTGTTTCATATATAATACAAATACATAATAAGTAATAAAAATGCAATGGTAAATACTTGATTCTATTTGTGTAGAATGTCACATTTGGATAGAAGTCGTCAGTGGAATCGTGTTAATATATCGTCATATGTCATGTGGTATGATGATCATGCTGTTAAAATTACATTTGATAGAGCCGTGTCGTAGTCAACTTGACTGCAGCATAAAAATAGCTAGACTTGAAGAGCGAAATACCACATTCTCACACAATATAGCCGCGAAGTAGCAGCTTCCGCTATTGCCTTTTTGGAAAGTTCCGGTGGCCCGCTTCCCCCTCCATCTGATATCGTATATTTCTTCGCAATAGGCCACCAACGCATTGATGATTAGCGTGTGGTTGCGAATGTCCATAGGTGGCAATGATCACATATTTTCTGGTGCCTCGCATGCTTGTTTGCTCCTTCCAATGCTATAAAAAAAATTAAATGTGTGGCACTCGGGGACTGCCGCGGTAAAGCTATTGCATAGCATTTTTTATCAACTTATGCAATTATAATTATTCATTTATTTATGCAGTATTTTTTTTTTCTTTGATATCAATTTCAAGTTTTTCATCACTTTATTCATTAATATGCACTTTGTTTATTTATATTTAAAACATTTTATACACAAATTTTACGCGTATAGCTATTCACCGGCAACTGCTATTCACTGTTGTACATAGGTACACCTATATATACATATATACCTACATGTATACTTACGGGGCACAGGCGGTGAGTATGGCATTATAAAGATATGACAGATACCTATATACCTATATACTTTCTCACAAACAGCTGCTTACGTATTCGTCCGATTTCGGAGCACCTCGTCTCGATCCGTGTGAACTTCGTACAGTCGTACCATATACATAACGTTAAGCGAACGCTCGGCCGAGCTACATGGTAGACGGAGTGGGGGGTGTTAGGTTTTATTTTCGTAACAGAATTTCTTGATTCGGACGCTGCGCTCAAAGTCCGCGATAAAAGATATGCAATAGCTTAAAAGTCGTGTGAGCGCAATATCAAAATATATAAAACGATATAGGTTACAAAATCTGTACATTGAAAAGCTCTAACATATCGTTACTTTTGGAGGATATTACAAAATCGACTTTCTTACGGATCTTTGAAGAACTTGGTAACGAACATACAAACGAACGTATATACAAAAGTAAAAACACGTATTGTGACTTCACTACATAGAAGTGCTGCATAAAGAAACTTGTAAAAGTAATGAAGTCGTCTTGAGAATGCTAAATTCCATAAAACGTTTACTCCCCATTGTTAGATGGGATCATAAAATATCTCAACGAATCAGTATGAATACAAACCAATACAGATTGCAAACATTATATCTTAAATAATTTACACTAGACATAAGAACAATCTTGCTGCTCATAAGACCCGTCTAAGTTAATAAACCATTTAAGGGGATGTGTGTGCGCTTTTATAATAAGATCTCAGCTGAAATTCAAAATTTTCCAATTGCTGAGTTTAAACGTTTCGTTAAAAGAAAGTTATATGGCAAGGGCTGTTATACTGTGTTGGAATATCTTAATGAAAAAAAACCCCTGGGATTCAGCTGCTCGCCTATTAGGTTATTTCATATTATTTTCAAACGTCAACTAAATTATAAATGACTAAATCCTTTGTATTGATGAATAAAAAGAGCAAGCCTTGAGTTTCTTGCCCATTCTTCTCTCGGTGAATCAGCATTTGCAATGGGCGGTAATGTCGAAAAGAATTTATTAATGACGTATTTCAAGTGTAATTTCATTACCTACGAAATAAAGATATTTTTTGATTTGATTTATGATGCAATAAACATGAACTGCTCTCGGTTGTTCTATCCGAATGACAGTAACTACACAAGTAAGCTTCACTCTATTCGAATAAAAAATAAAAGGAGGTCACACCTTAGCAGCGACATTTTAAAAATCTGACAAATAAAATTCAGTCTCGGCCGTCTAAATGGGATATTTGTGCCAACTTCAAGTATTGTGAGTTAAAGTGCGAAATCGCCTGCAAATAATTAGATTTTTAATCTAATCAATATATGTTTGTAATTGACACTGACGTCTATGTATTTTTCATAGTTTTACGTTTTTTATTTAATATTTTAATATGGTATCTGTAAATGGCGGATTTTTAGTGGTTGCGGTAATAAAAAATATTTTATAAAATATGATATAATTCATATTAAAAAAGAATCTAATTTCTTTTTTCTGTTATTCTTTTCGTATACGATTATCTGCGTTTTCTTAATCTTAATGTTGAATTACTGACGTGAGGTAGTTTTTTATAACGATAGAACCAAAGTCCTATATAAGTAATGTGATCGATGACCTCGGCCATTCACTTCAGTATCTAAAGCATCAAAACCTGCGATAATGGGTTTCTATTCCTTATATGAGAAAATATCTTTTACGCTAAAAATGCTTGCTGTACTAGCAATATTTTCATGCTGCTCAATCAGTTTTCAGGAAAACTTTTAATTAATTTTAAATATTATAATATGTGGTAGGAACTATAGTTTAAAAGTCTCCAAGAATAGTTCTTTTAAAACAGAGTTGAATGACAACATATAAGAAACCATATTTTGCACGCATATGCCAGTTTTGATAACATACACTGGTCAACACGTTTGGATGTTAATATGCTAAGTTGTGCCGAGTTTGAAGACACTGCACACAGTTTCCCAAATTACACCTATATTATTTGAGTTTTTTGCATAATCTTCTCATCGAAGTTGCATTTCCATATTGGAAATATGGAAAAAATGGAATTGTGTGTACGTAAAATTGTTTTACGTACACACAATCGGTAACAACTTTAATTATTAAGTTCTGTATATTGTGTTAATTTTATAATGATTTTTATTTGTATTCGTGTCGTATGTGTATTTATTTTTTTATCTGTTCTACAAAAATTTCGCAATTTGACGCTGCGAAATCTTTCACAAATATTTCGTTAAAAATTATAGAAGATTTTAGCCTCTAGCTTAGATAGAAATATACAAATTTTATTTATGTGTTACATAAAAAGAAACTGAGCAAAATCATAATATTTGATATTTTACTTTATCGTTACGATTCACTTGTTGGCGATTTCACATTTGCAACATTGGGCTGTATACCAATAGAGCCCTTGATACTTTATTATTATATTTTCTATCATATACGTAGTAAGTAATAAAACGACTTGATGTATACAATTTGTTTATTCATATATAATTTGTGCATCTCTTTGAACTCCAAACTCGTTAAACTCCAAATGACATTTTGAAGAAGTCAAAAACATGTTCCAGCCGAGCTTTATTACTTTTCAATCAGTTCAAAGCGTCATTCATTCTTGATTTATTTCATTCCCCATCACACATCACGCGTGCAGTATTGCGTGGAATCCGGAAAAAGAAATGTAATAACGCGTCAATGCTCAATGATCTACTTCAAGATGATAGAATTCCACGGCCTTTGATGTTCCCGATTCGGGTAATGTACCTACTCGCACAATAAGGAAACCGGAGGCGTACAATCCAATTACGATCTAGCACAAGGGGCGGATGCGCGCAATTAGGTTAATGCATGGCATTATAACGCACCTATTATTAGGTGGGATTTAATCAGCATCGTTAATGGAGGCATCAAATCGTTATCGATTCGATAGGCGCCTAATATATGATCTTGTGTAACTTTGACAGATAAGTACTTACGTAAGCGGAGTAGTCGGTGAGTGCTTAACTATCGTTAGACCTGACATTTTATTATCTAAAAGGATATAATTTCTGTTTTTCGATAATATTGAATATTTTTTATTGTTTCTATGCATTTCACGAGTTCTTTAAATATAAAAATCCTATTTAAAAATCATATGAAGAATTAATATTAAACAAGTTAAGAAATGCGATTATTATTTAAATAACTGAATTCAGTCTTAGAACTTCTACTGGAGAATTCAACAGACAATAATGTTCGTAATAATTATAGGAATCACACGCTAATGAAGTATTTGTACATACTCGTAAACACATATTTGTAAATATAATAATACGTATAATTCTAAATGATAAAAAATGTATTGACTATTGTACAAAGATTATATATTGTACACGTAAGAAATGTGCAGTATAATGAATAGAAACTTATAAATAAAGGGTTCGTCTCTATATTGAAAATGAAAAAAAGTATTTTTTTGCAATTTCTTTTATTAGTAACAATATAACTCATCAATAGTAATTAAACAGAAAAAAAAGGAAAATCCATTAACAAACAGAAGAGAAAAAGGCATTGAACTAAAAACAGATCATGTGTTTGCCGATTTATATATAATTTTATAGCTACCCTGGGATTTGTTTACTCAGATGCTTATTTTAAATTCAGATTAAAACAGTATTTTTTAAATAGTTTTTATTATGTAGTAGATTAAAAATGAAAACTTATTTCAAATGGTTTGCAATTGGTAGTGATCACGTCACAATTTAATATAACACGTTACGCGGAAACCACAACCACCATACCTTTAATCGAATCATTGTTTCGACTTTCGTTAGCTATACTGACTTTAGAAAGCTATTATAATATCACGCAAACGAGTTTCTTTTTCGGTGACATTTACGGCCTCCTCCCTTTTTTATTGTGAGAAATGCGAAATAAAAGAAGATTTCCTCATGCCCGAGGTCACGACACAGAGAACGCGACTACGGCAGCTTGATAAGAAAAACCGTCACCAAACCTGTCGAGAACAACAATAACGTGAAACACAACAGCCCAGCCTAACAGCGTCAGTTGGCAATACTCAACGTACGTCGGTCTTTATTGAGTAATGTGTTACATATCATATTGAATTAAGAGAGACTCGAAAGCTACACTAATCGCATAGTAACTCGGTGTGCATCGATCATGATAAAATAATGTTTTACACATCGTATTGCATAACGCAAGACTTGAGAGCTCCAACGTCACGCAGTAACTCGGCATGCGTCACCTATGATCTATTATAGTAATGTGTTACACATCATATTTCTTGTAACGTTTTGCATAACATATCGTCTATTCTATTTATTTGCCATATTTATTTTTAATTATTATGTAACTTTCAGCAATATGTTACATTCGTTTAATAACTTTTTTGTTTGCTAGGAATGCAACCTCATTGATAAAATACCTGAATGTTTCTTTTGAATTTTTCTCCAATTTGATGGTTTTCGAAAAACATGAAAATCAGATAATCAATGACAGTGAAAACTGAGCTACTAAATCAATAGTTTTTTCGATGAAATGAAAAATATTGTAAACTAAAGTGTATATAAATATACTTCGTTTAGCTACTTCATGTCCGCTAATCTCCATCAATGTTTTTAGATTTACGCCTTACGTCAATAAGTTTCAATCGACTACCAATAATGAAGTGAAAGGTGAGCTTAAAGCATCTGAACACCATGCTTGAATGAGGGTATCTACCTATGGAATTACCTATACACATACATTTAGACGAGTGTAAGTAACTCAATAGAAGAAGAAGAAGAAGAAGCATTAAACTATTCACTTCTAAACAAATACGGAATAATTTTTTGTTTTATTCTGACTTTTCTACTTCTATATCAATTTTTTTATATTAATTTTATTTGTTTCCCCTTGAACTTTTATATTTGACTTGTATTATCATCCAACAACTTCACCTCCATTCCACTTAATATTTCAATAGGCTAGATCAATTTATACCCATGTTCATCTTTGCCTTCTCCTCTTTTATACTTTTTAAATTTACATTATATTTTGCTAATTTTATTCCCCTTCCTATATTCGAATACTAACAATCACTCTGCCGGGCTTAGTCCTGCGTGTTGTGTCAAACGCAAGAGCTAAAAATGTTATACATTCACTAAACATACATCGGCCATAATCGAATAACATATTTTCGGATCACTTTGACGATGCTCAAGAGCTACAAATGTCTCACAGTCACTAAACGTACATCGGCGATAATCGAATAACGTAATTTCGCACTATATTGACGAGACCCGAAAACTAAAAACGACACACAGTCACTAAACGTACATCGGCGATAATCGAATAACGTAATTTCGCACCATATTGACGAGACTTGAGAGCTAAAAACGACACACAGTCACTAAACGTACATCGGCGATAATCGAATAACGTAACCATATTGACGAGACTCGAGAGCTAAAAATGTCACACAGTCACTAAACGTACATCGGCGATAATTGAATAACGTAATTTCGTACCATATTGACGAGACTCGAGGGCTAAAAATGTCACACAGTCACTAAACGTACATCGGCGATAATTGAATAACGTAATTTCGCACCATATTGACGAGACTCGAGGGCTAAAAATGTCACACAGTCACTAAACGTACATCGGCGATAATCGAATAACGTAATTTCGTACCACATTGACGAGAATCTAGAGCTACAACGTCACACATTCACTTGGCGTGTATCGCTCATAATCGAATAACGCATTTACACATTATAAATACTGCATTAAATGAGACTCGAAAACTACAAATATCACACAGTCGCTTAATGAACGTTATCTATCATAAAGTAATGTTTGTGTAATAGTGATATATCACTATTACACAGACATTACTTGATATTACTCAATTATAATTGAGTAATTTCCTTTTTCCTATAAGGTGATGTAACACAACATTGCATAAAACTGTATTTTTTATATGTTTATTCTTCTACTTTACAATTTCTCGCTAAGGTCTAAGTTTTACCAATGTGTATAAAAGGTTTCATGACTATGTTCGATCAAGGAAATTTGTATAAAATGTAAAATACAGGTATGTAATATTTTACAAAAAATATATATTTTGGCCAATGACGTGTTTACGAGTAGTTTTTATTAACACCGCTTGTGAATAAACGTGATAGAATCTTTAATTGATGCAAGCATTTCAATGTTTTTCTGCAAACGTAAACATTTTTCGAAGAGTTTATGCCCCAGTTTTGAGGAATGGGGTGATCAACTACTTTTTTCACAACGTCAATTTGAGTATTTTTTTTTTGTTTCTATAGTGAGAAATGGAAATTATTGGTAATTATAAATGTGAAGAAAATAGGAATAACTTATATTTGCAGAATAGGTGAGAGGTATTAATGAATTGCTGATTCTATGTCCAGTGATGGCGTTTAAAATTTATGAAAAATTCGTGTAAAAAAAAAAGATAGAAAAATTTTCCGTCAGTATAAATCAAGTTTTTCACCTTCGTAATTTCCATTTTTTAATTTTATTATCATATTGCCCATTCAAATTCTATTACCTGCTTGGCTTTTGACAATTTAAACTTATACATGAAAGAAGACATAAATACTCATATATTTGTGATTTAGTGAAAAAATAATGCACAACTTTTTTTTTCCATTAAATAATTACAGAATTCTTTTATATAAAACCAATTTAATCTAACAAATGATTGCGGAGCCTAAAAGCTCGTCTAATGTTGCACAAGAAATACCAAGTTGGGAGATTAATCTTCGCCGTCAAGCACTAGTTAGAAGATTTTGTCGTATGCTTTTTTGTCGTATATTTCTCTGATGTCAAAACAAAAGGAAAAAGTTTTTGATTCCAGAAGAAACCAAGAATTGAATAAAAAACATGTGAATTATAAAAATTTAAATGTTATTGTAACACGTTAGCTCGATTTATGCACATAATACTGAAATACGCATTACAAATTATGCATTTTATTTTCTGCGATTTCAAATTCATAAAATTAAATAAAAATTACAGAAAAGCATTATTAATCTTTCAAAAAGAGGTTCCATTAGAAACTTCGGCACTGATAGAACGATATACAGTAAAACGCACGAAACTCTGCCGCTCTGAATTGCCTACGAATGATGTAAATGCACAGGTTTAACGTTCTACGACTCGTGTTTATCCTCCCCCGCATTCATATTTTACGCCATTGCAACGAATTCGTGACTAATTTCACAGCGGCAAAGCGTCGTGCGTTGTACTGTACACGAACTGTGACAAGTTAGTCTATAATCTACACAGAATCACTCTACATCCGACGCGCTCGCCTCACCTACTAAGTTGCGGCGTACTTCATCAGATCAGCATCAAAGATAATATGCGTTTGCAAATACAAACATAGTATCCAATATTTGTGTTACTCCTGTTGTTGATTCAACCGATATATTCGCGCTCGACGTCGCGGCGGTGAGCTCACCCGTACACTCTCGGAAATAACTGCCTGTTTTCTGAGACAGCCCTCTGGTATTATACCACCGTATAGCGAAAACGAGGTGCCGTCTATTTTGAGACGCTCTTTTGACTAGAATTCCTAGGTCTCGCTGTGTCTCGTCTCGAGAGAATTGCTTGAAAAATATCTATGAAGTTGGCTATGGAATGTTTTGTTGAAAGATTTACATTACAGTAATAGTTCCTTAAGTCGGATGTTGTTTGGTTATTTATTTGTAATAGTTATTTTTATTGTCAGAACATTGTTTAAGTTAATTTGTATCGAATTCGGTGAATAGAGATAAGTTTCTTACAAAGATACATTTTTGGTTAATTAATAAGGTTAAGACGTTTATTTAGCCACTACGCTTTGTTATTTTTAAAAATATTAGTACTCAAGCAATATGAACTCGACTCTCAAGGTGCTGCATTTTCATCAAATTTTAATGACACAAATGAACATATTTACAGGAGCGTAAAAGAAAGGATGACAGATTAGCGTAAGAACTACTTTATTTGTATTTATTGAGCTCTCACTAGAGATTCATCAAACTGAATTTAAAATTATCATCACTTAACAAACAAAACTGCACTTAGTGAAGAATCCAAATAAGAAAAAAACATGTTTAATACCTAATTGTACAGAATATTATCGCTTCTGTATTATCATAAAAAAACTAATATTGTTGAAATTATCTTTATCTCCTACATCAAATCGAAAAATAAGATATTTACAATTTTTTCTGTAATTCTTATAATTAATCGCTTTAACTGTATCGTAAATTATAGAATAGGTAAATTTCAGGTATCCCAAATTTAATCCAACTAAGCTGACAAAATCTGCCATCGATCACGTCATGCGATACCCTGTTATGATTGAAGAAGGTACGGCAATAAATTTTGTATAGTTCAAAATCTAACTGGATTCAGTAATGATTATGAAACATATAAATCATTGTGTACCATGCTAACAATAAAATAATACTACAAGCAGACCCGACAGACTTCGTCCTACCCGAATGTTGATCTGCCAGTTTCGGTTTACGATTTTTCGATAAACTGTGTACTAAGTGACGTTTGACATTGAGTTTGTCATTTCGCTTTTTTAGTTTTGCCATTACGTGCTTTGGTGTTACCCAAAATAAAATTAAAAAAATAGTGCAATTCTCGACGGTCGTTGGGAAACATTTTATTGCATATGCGTCGAAACACAGCGAACAGAAATTGAAATGTCGGAGTAACGCCGTGCTACGACATTGCATTAATGCGTACGTTAAATAGTACAGAATACGGCATTAGCGCCATCTTTAGTACACAAACCTACCTTTTACAAATACAACAACTATGAATTATTTTCAAAATCAATTACTCATCACTTTCTCAGAAGATTGTATAGGTCAGTTATTCACTTTAAAATGATGGAGATGGAGATGGAGGGGGATGAAATTTTGGGGTTATATAGTCCTAGAAGCGAAAAAACGGACAACGAGAAACAAAAAAATCGAGAAGAGCGTATGTCCCACTTTTCCCGGTACCCGACGATACCCGAAGGCGAGCGAGACACTGCTCCCACTCTACCCGACACAGTTTTTAACCCCACCATTTTTCATTGCACAACAAGATCGTGGATCATAATTTCAAAGCCCTCTCATAAAAATTTCATTTAAAATATCCTAAAACATAATTCAGCGCCTTCATTTACCGGGTCCAATTGTGAATCTAAACCATCCAGAGACTTTCAAACATAAATAAAAAAAAAAATGTAATCGTTCCGTTTCTTAGGAGGAGTGCAACAACTAACAGACGCACAGAAGAATTACATATTAAAAAAAAGAATAGCGTTCACCCGTCCAATTCGCTTATGGATTATGAAATGAAATAAAAGCAGGAGTTTACGAAATTCAAAAAGTGAATTACCTAAAACCATATAGACGATTTCGTGTGCAATGGTCAAGTCCCATAGAGACACATTCAGTAATATTCAATTCATGCTCGAATAAAAAAAAAATGTTCTTATCTGAACCACTATAATAAAACTTAAACATGTGTGTGTACATATAATTCTTTCTTACATTTTTGAGAGAAATATTCATTTTATAATTAACTGACCTCAATTCTACATTTTTTTAATGTAAGCCTGCTTTTTATTCTATCTGTATGACTTTATAACTCAAGAACTGTTTGACCATACAGAAAAAAAAAACACTATCTTTGAGTAATATACCATAATTTAATTTTGATACTAGCATTTGCTTCTACCAAATCAAAACTGTGACCGGTATCGAGATCAAAATTGCAAAGGGGTCGAGGCTCGAGAGTCGAGACCGGCAGAGATCGAAATAGGAAACGGAACCAAGGACGAAATCAAATATGGGACTAAAGTTGAATCCAGAGCGTGATCGTACTTGGTATAAGGAGCAGTACCAATATTAGAATTGACAGCGGGACTGAAATTGCGAAAGGAACTCGAATCGAAATATATTTAAATTGAGACTTGGTTCGTAGTCAAAGCCACGGCTGCGATCGGAATTTCGGGTGACGAATTGGTATCGAGAGCAGAATCAATATCAGAATCAAGAACGAAATAACGATTGAAATTATTATCATGATCATAGTCGGTCGTTATATGTATAAGCATAAGATGAAGAATTGATATGTCCAAGCGAGCGGAGCCGCAGACGAAAGCTAGTTATTATTCTAGCTATTATTCTAATCGATAGTTCATCATTATTCTGTTATTGTTCTGATTGAATGCTATTTCTAATACGAATGTGATTGTGCAATTAGTTGGCTGGAAACATTTCTGTTCACCCGGTAAACTGATGGGTCGTGATGTTGAAAAACGAGCTGGAACGCTCGCGATTAATCAAGGCTTTCATTGGCCGCCGTTGAGCGCGCGGCCGGGACTTTTTGCAGCGGCGGGTTAAGTGGGGACCCGTATGTCTCGCTTAGCCGGGAATCCTTTAAATATTTTCATTTTTTCCCTTTTCTTTTTTTATTGCTCTGTACCTATTGGTCTATTTTCTAATATAAGTTTGCCAATTTAAATATAAATGATAACTATGATTTTGAATATCGAGCCTTTTCGAAAATTGAATAGCTTGGTATCCAAGACTAAAAAAATAATACCGTGTTTCCTGTATAAATTTTTTGTGGGGGCTTCGGTACGGCACCAAAAAGCAGAAAGGAGAAAATAAAGCAAAATCAGAAAGCTCCAATTAACGATCTATGCTGAATAAGTAGCTATAAACTTCTACAGGTCCAAAAAAATGTATGCATAATATTTGCACTGAAAGATCATATTTTCTGAGAGGCTAATAAAAACTTTAATAAAATTTAAACTAATGGAAAACCAAATATAGAATATTAGAGTACCAAAAAATCTCTTTTTTTTTACAAAACAAAAACTGCTTAACCAAACGTTTGAGTTTATTTTATTTATCAATTCTAAACACTCACATCCCGGTTTATGAGAACTCTTTTTTATACAATTAACATTTAAAAACACTTCTTCCACGATCTGTTTGAATAATATTTAAAAAAAATAAAGCCATTTGAAGAAATTAAAGAAGCTTAAAAGGTGAAACTGATTAGTTATTAAGTAGTCTCGTGTGCAGACTATGGACAGCCACATATAAGACCTGGTGAATTTAATAAAGCCTTGATTTTTAAATTACGTTATTCCAATCAATATTTTTTCAACATTCATTCAACTCATTTCCTAATATTTATATATTTTTCCTAAAACATATTATTAAGCTGAGTTACTCATAAACATTTTCTTATTGATTTCTTAAAAAAATATAAATATATTACTAAACTTACAATGCAGACGTATGTTATTAAACTATAACAAAATATTTCATGAGATTTTCTTTGATAGTCGCTTTGAATTTCTCAAAATTTTCATAAAATGTATTATGTAGTGTAATAATTGCTTTTATTATTTTCATACTAGATCATAAACTAGCGAGCAAAACACTGTTTGTTTTGATATATATTTTTTCTATTTTACATAATTATTGAATACATCTTGAATACATGATTTTAATTGTATAACAGTATAAAATCATACGAAATTTCGCGCAGAATCGTACGAAAGCACACGCACGGATCTTCGATAACCCCCGCAATGAATTATCACCGCACCAAAATAATTTCCCAAAGATAAATAACGAGAGCTTACGGCCTTTACGATGTACTGGAGAAGAATAAGCTTACATGGGACAGGAAACTAGGTCGGGAGGAATCGATTTTAAGTTGGCAGTAAAACAGTAAAAAATACGTTTTGCAATTAATGTTCATTCCCGTGAGTTGACCAGTCATTTTTAATGACGGCCGGCCTTAGTCTTCTGTGGACGCACTGCAAAAGAACACCGCTTTTACTATCCAAAATATTTCTGATAGAGGGTCCAGGCAATTCGGGATGGGCGGTACGAGGCGCCGGCCGTTCGCACCTCACCATGGCAGTAAGATTTTAAAATTTAATATGCTTCCCCGTCTAATCCAACAGAAAAGTTTTGTATTTTCGAATATTTAACAATCTTAATTATTTTCATTACGTAATTATATATTTTACATTTTCATATATATAATATATGAAAATGTAAAATTATTTACAGTAAATAAGAATATTTTTTTCTCTTTGAAAACAAGGCGAAGTAAAATACGGTAAAGAAATATTGAGTAATTTTTCGCTATGAACAATAAAACTTATTCATTTTAATCTAAACCACATTTCTTCTTTTAACCTTTTTGTCATTAAATAAAAATTACATTACTTTGAAATTAATAATTTTACAGCTCCAGTTTTCTCTTGCTTGCTTGAATTTGGATCATTTGCATTAATTTTCTATCTAATAATCAATATCGCTCATAAGTTAACACCGAAAGTTCGTATTTATAAAAACAAAATACTACAAAAAAATCACTTTAGGAAGAATATTTGTTTTTTATGTCTAGAATATCGTATACTTGACCAAAAACGGAGCTCTTATGGTATCACATTGTGCCTGTCTGTCTGAGACAACGTATTTATTTGTATACGCCTGACAAAAAGTTTTTGTCTACAATTTTACGGAAAACCCAAAAATATCCAAGAATTGAAAATGTAAATAATTTATTGCATGGAAAGTGATTTGATTTAAATGGGATGATTAGGGAACCCTCTCTATGCGTCTGACTCGCATTTGTCCGTGTTTTTTTAAAATTAGATTTCATTTCATAGTACATTATATTGGTTAGGAAAAAACAGCGAAAACAACAATAAAATTGTGACATCTGAAATACTTTAAAAATGCTTCAGTAATTAGACTGATTATGAACAAAAATGTCTTATGTACAGAATTATTAAAACGTGTTCACTATAGATGGTATGATGAAAAATGGTTTAACGGAACATTTTTTACGATAAGCATCAACGTCTGCAAAAAATCACTCTTCGTCGAATATTCAATTTTGAACTTTAACTAATTAGAATACGTCGTATTATTTCAGAACAAATGGAAATTGTTAATCTAAAGGTACTTAAAAGCTTTTCGTAATTCCTTGCATGATTTAAGGTTGTGCCTTTTACATGCCGTGTAATTAACTTCGGAGCAAATTATTTCGTATTTACTAGGATTACTTTTATTTTGCGATTAGTATTTTGTTTCTTTTTTATTTCATTTTGATGTACGCATATTTTAGATGAATTTCAAATTCCTTATTGTGATGGATCAGGTTTCGTTATTAATGTTTGTTTCATCTCATTTTGTAACGTTTTAATTAAGATTTTGGACGTAATGTAGCCCTCCAAAATCTTGACCAAGTTCATAGTCTTGTCAGAAAAGTTCAAGTTGACCCTCGATTGTAGTTTTGATGATCGTAACAAGTGCACGTTTTCTAAAACTTTGCACTTGTGCATCAAGAACTCTATACTCTGCTCATATGGGAAAGACGTATAATAATCAATTAATAATTGTAATGGAATGTGAGAAATGAGAAAGTTGAGACTCGTCACCGTCAATACTGAACGTCGTAGCGCCTGCTAAGGAACACTCATAACACACATCAAAGTGAGGTGTATTTTTTTTGTTTATTTTTATTTACTTTCTGATATATCTATTATTTCTTAGGCTCGTATCATCACAGTACATTATCACTGAAAAAATGATCCACCTATTCTCATTATCTTCGAGGTAAATGACAGACGAGCGGATGGATGGACTAATATCACAGGCTTAATAACCGGGAGACACTTATAGCCGCCTGGTATGGAAAAGTGTATAAAATAAATAATGTCTTCACAAAATTCAAGCTATAATAGATACGTACGTTATCAGATGGCGCTCGTAAAATACCCTTATTTATTTATCAGGCTACATAGTTCATAAATTTTGCTCACTTTTTGAAAATCACTCTCCTGATGATGTTACTGTGGGAGTTCCTGAGATTGAGGATATTATGATCGAGTTAAATTAATCTGGGGACAAAAAATTAAAGAGCAGTATGTCTTACGATTAAAATACATAAACTGTTCATATACACTTTTAGGATAAAACAAAAGTCGAAAAAGAGGATTTCAGAAGAAAACCATTTTTTAAGAAAAACTGATAAGCACTCTTCATATTTTCTATTAATTCTCCTGTATAAATATCTTAACATAAAATTAATTTGTGGTTAAACATGGGAACTGTCAAGAATTTAATTGAAATAATTTTATTTCTATCTAATTTCACAACTAGAGATTTTTACCCTCGGAGTTTTCAAAGCAAATTAATTATTTACAACAAATAAGACTATAATTACAGTAGAATTTATTACTCAAGCTGGTTTTCTAAAATGTAAATATTAAACTCGTATTTTGTTTTGTTTAACATCTATATTACGACTAACATCGTGTTAGGCACAAATCAAATTTTACGCTAACCAAAATGTTATAATACAATTAATTGCGCATACACATATCAAAACTTCATCGTGAAAATCAAACCCTGAAAATGTAACCTAGGAAACTTTTTTAGGTTACGTTTTCAGGGTTTTGATTTCCGGTTTTTCAGGATTTCCAAATATTGACTTATGCTTATATATCACAAAAGCTATTTTACGTCAACATTTTGAAGTTAACAAATAATGGAAAATAAACTGCTTCGTGAGCACATCGCTCACAGTCCCCAACGCCGTAAGTGTTCACTAACAGCCACATATAATAAATTCAAAATCGATTCTATATTAATTCGTATTTTTACATTACGTATGGGGCATCCATAAACGTATAATTAGCTTTAGTAGCAGGAAATAATTATTTCTATACATTCTAGTCGAAAAAACTATTATTAACCATTAACTGAGCCATATCTAATATATCCAGTTGTGTTACATTATATTTATGATAGGATTTTATTTAATGATACGATTTATGATACGATTGAATGTGATACGATTTCATTTCAATGTATATGCAAATAGTTTGTTATTGTTTTATTTGTCGATTTTGTAAAAGCCCTACCGTTAAGGTATCGCCTCTGATGACCTCGTTACATCAGTTTGAAGGACTTGGGTCCGAGCCCTCCACACTAGTACATGCGGTTCGGAAGTTGCTAGAGGCCGTTGTCACCGACACAATTGCAGCTTCCGTGACCGGCAGCTTAACGTACTCATCTATGCTATGTAAAGATTACAAATCCTATTCTATACGAAGTGGTAGAGCCATGTCATGGTCCACTCGGCGACAGCAAGAAAGTGACCATATTTGAATGATGTGATTCATCCACACTCTCCCTATATTAGTTGACTTCCCCCTCCATTGCATATCCTATTCCTACTCAAGAAACCGTCGATGCACCGGGGACTCTTTTCGGGTTGCTAGTGTCCATGGGCGGCGGTGACCATAAACTCTGGTGGCTTGTGTGCACGTTTGCCCCTCAAAGTCCCTATATAAAAATAACTTTAGTTAGCAACGCTCTCAATTGTCAAGTCCCCACCACTTTTATTAACTGACGTATTATCTTATAGATAATAGTCAATGTTTTCGCTAGAATAAATCACTACGTTATCTTTTTCAATGGTTGAACGTGTTCTAACCGGAATTAATTTCGAATCTATCAACTAAAGTATATCTCTGTATAATAAGTTATCCCTTGAGGCTATCCATACATCGTGGGCGAAATCCTGTTATGTTTATCCCGAAACGTGATTCGGCTATAATAATTGAATACGCTCGTCGGAGGAATGGGGAAGTTAAGTTCGTGAACTGTTTGTCGTTGTGAGAAATAAACTACTGAGGGCTTTTTAAATACTTTGAAGTGAATGAAAAGATATATCGCAATTGCAGTCAACTGATTAACCGGCTTCGGAGTGAGTGAATCCCTGTTTTACCCGTATGTTCGGGATTTTGTCAAAAAATACTGATCTGATTTGGATGGGGAATTCGCTCTTCGATTGCATATTTTTTTGAAAGGATTTTAATGTATAAAATGCTGTCATAGACTGTAAGAAACCAGACCAGATTATAACATAGAAGTGTGTTAGCGAAATTTTCATTCTCCGGAGATGTGATTCACCGATGAGGTCAATAAATTGATTGAATTTATTCACTTGATTTTACAACACTTAAAACTTCATTGAAATTTATATAAAACAAATACCAATTGATACTTATTTACTATTATACATAGTAAATAAAAAAGGGTTCTCAGTTTGACTCGTATGTATGTATGTATGTATATAAATGCTATGTAGTTGTAGTATGTAAATGAAAATTTAGAGTTTATAATAACAATTAGGTTTTTAATGTCCAGCGACTAGGAAATGATGTAAGCAGTCAGCCGTTTCCTGTATCTATGAAACGTCGGTGTCATGAAAAACCTGTAGGTTCAGTATTTTGCACGCGAAAAGCGACCGTAATATCATCTAAAACAGAGATCATAATGCGGTGTAAAGAATACAGGCTTCGCTTTAATTTTGAAAACGTGAAACTATGGCTGGTGATGCGACGGCGACAGCGGCGCCAACAGAATTGGCGTTACTGTTGTCCAAGCGAGACATCACTCGCGCTGTTCGTCATATTCTTCTTGGCGATCATCCTCACATCTCTTGCTCCGTTTCATGTGGTACGCAACTTTGGTTTTTCTGTTCGCATCCACGTTAAGATTGTCCACTAAAAAGTCTTAAATAAGATAAAAATGAATAGCAAAAAATTAAATTTAATAGAAAGTAAGAAAAAGAAGATGGTAAACGGAGTAACTTCTTTCAAAGATATGAACCAACTTCAAAATATCAATTTAATACAGTGATAATAATGAATGTGACGAAAACACAAAGCGTACACACAATAATCAATTTCTGCACACTGATTTCTTTCTAGTAATATCATCAGGCTTAGACCAATTTACATAAGTTATTTTACATACTAAGTAAGTATATACTTCCTACTTTTGAAGTCGGTGACATGTATTAAAATATACCTTCATACAAAAAAAAAACAATTTTATAAAGATACTATCCACAGTAATATTGTGATATTAAAATATTAGTTTTACGCTCGTGTCTACGCCCGCGTGGAAACAGAATGTGTTCCATCTTTCTTTACATTGAATGATCTTCCTATCAATCCCAATCTCGTTCCCGCTTTCAATTCCGGTCTTGTCAATGTTACTGATTTCGATCCCGATCACACTGTTGATTCTAATTACGGCGCCATTTCGTTCCTAACCGTTCTTATTTTTTTATGTCGAACATGTGATCAAAAGGTGAACGTACAGTTTCGTTTTCTTTTCAATTTTTTTTGTTCGTTCCTATTATGACGTTTGTGAGCTTTCGCGCTAGCAATTATTATATATCTTGTAACTTCTCAGACCGAATGAGGATAACTTTATTACAGACATCTGATTTAAATGAAATAAAGCCTGCATTGTGTTCCAAGTCAAAGCTTAACTAACCATTGAAACCGCATTAAAATCTGTTAATTGATTTCAGCGATGTACGCGAACGGACAGACAAAAAATATGAAAGTCGTCGTGTTTGCTTATGTTACTTTTTTTTCTCAACATCCTCCTTCCATTTTTCATACACAAACGTGGATCAATCTGAAGTCCTTTGAAAATCAAAAAAAAACTGAGCAAACTAAAAAACTATTTTTATTATTACTGTTTATCAAAATAGTGTCCGTTGAGATCAATACATCGCTGAATTCAACGGAACCACTGAGAGAAACACTTTGCCCATTCACTTAGGGATCGCTTCAACGGCCTTTTCGTATGCAGTCAGTCACTACTTCCTCGGCGTTCGTAAGCCACTTTGCTCTAAGTTTTTCTTTTATTTTAGTAAATAAATAAAAATCGTATAGCGCGAGGTCGGAGTTGTAACTGTGAAACAGTATTTCTATGCCTATCACCCCCAAATAATTAGTTGTTTACGTGGCGGCATGTGGCGAGGTGTTGCCATAATGAAAGATAATCGCTGCAAGGTCGTTTTCTCAAACTTTCTCCAAAAAAGAGGCTTCATTATTGGTGTTCCAGTCAGCAGTGATTGTTTTTTTATATCCTAAAACAATTGTTGGATAATGAGCTGTCGTACCATAGAAAGAATTGCCAATATCTTTTTTCCGACTCTTCGACCTTGTTTTGATTTAGTAAAAATAGGCAACTCCTCGAAAGGGAACACCCACTGATCAAACAGTTTTTTGATTTCAATATCGTAACAGTAAATCGAACTTTCGTCACTTGTAACAGCATTTGAGTCACCACCGGTAAAACTTTACATCATTTCGCGGCAACAATTAGCACAAAGGAGTTTTTGAGCTTTAGTCAAATTTTGAGGTATCCACGGAGTAGAAAGCTTCTTGACCGCTAAATGTTCATGAAGGATTTTTTACACTTAATTTATACAAAATTATTTATATATATAATTTATACTAAGTGGCCCGTTCTAAAAATTTTACTTGTTACCTACGTATTCAATGTACAGACTCACCGGGTTCTACATAGGTAAAATAAAATATCGTATTTAAAATATTATGTAGATGTAAAAAAAAATACCTATGAAACAAAGATTTTTAGCCTTTAAAGACTTTCACAAAGTTCGAAAAAGAAATCACTAAAGAAGGTTACTATCTGGAGAAGCGAATAAATACAAAGTAACTAAGTGAAGAAAGAACCAAAAGTTCATAATCGGATATATGGCAGATAATATTTCTCTTACATATGTGATTTAAGTATAAAATGCCAAAAATTCCAACGACAAAAAAAATATTGTATTTGTGAGAAGGCAGTAAAAAAGTTTTGATAAGTATTGGAAAGTTACACATATAGCGAAAGGTAACCTTACATTGCTACTCGTTCCGGTAATCTTAAAAAGTTGTTCTTTTTAGTTAGGTATAATTATTTTTTATTACAAATAAAGTAATATTTCGATTATATAGCGTATGTAAATACAAGAAACATTACATAAATTGTTAAAATAAATAAAATGAACCTTAAGTGATATATATCTTGTTTACAAACACAATTTTTATACTGGTGTAGCAAATACTTAATCTCATTAACCGTGAAAGCGTTGCTACCTTAAATGTATTTACATTTAAGGTGATAACACATTTTAGCAGCTAAAACGGGAGGCAAGGTTCATTAGAGAAAATCTAGTTTGGGCGCCGCCCTCGGCGCCCGCCCACGGCTACATCCCATCGCGTTGTTCCAAATTAGTAGGGACGTTGATCTCAAGCTAATATCGCGGTCATATTGTTTACATGAGCACCCGATGTTGCTAACGCTGTCATTGTTCCTTGGCGTAGCGGCAAAGCGGCAGTTTTTACGAAAGGTAATAAAATATATGAATAAAAAAATGTTCAAAGGAAAACAAATTATTCTCTTGAAAATAAAATATTACTTTATTTACGAAAATATTTCTCTGTTACGTGAATGTTTCTTACGATCAATGAATATTTTTTATAGTAATTTTTAGACTGAAATATGTATTTTTACGCAAAGGGGACAAATCCTGTGTTTTAAGCTAAAGCAAAAAAAAAACACTACCAAACTAGACTGTCAAAATATTTATTATATTTGAAAATCAATATTCTAAATGAATTAAGTAATATTAAGTAACTATCAAGAACCAAGGATAGAAGAAAGAAGTTATTGTTATCAATCAAATATTGTCATTAATATTAATAACAAAATATATATGAGGATTAAAAATAAGTACAATTATTTTCATAACTTTAAATATTAAACGAAATATATTTTGAACTCATACAGTCGGTATATTGGACATGATACGAAAAAGACAAAGAAATCGTATAAGTGCGAAAGACATTTACAAAAACAGCGATGCATAATGTGAAATTAAATGGATGTGCTTAACACTTTGTAGGAGGTCATTAAATTTAGTACTAATTTACGGACAATATTGATATTTAAATCAATATTTTTGTTTGTTTTTCGAAATTCTCGAGTAACTATAACAGTTTTCTTCTGTTTTTGAAATTGTTACATTAGTTCTGGTTTTGTTTTCGTAATATAATATTTAACTTGTTTCACTCCTTGTTAATCTATTTTAATTGTAGTCCTATTGTTTCATCTCCAGAAACTTCTATTCAATAGCCATTTCGAACCCATAGTTATCCATGAATTTAGTAGTAAATTATGACATCCCTTCATGTACCTATAATACTTTAAACTATGTTTATGTTGTCTTTCAGCATAATGTATATAAAGTCAATTTTAAATTTTCTTTGTTAAATATTGCGATAGTAAGAGTCGTTTTTGGTACATTTTCATCCAATTTTGACACGAAATATTAGAAGTGAGTTGTTAAAAAAAATATCGAAGAATATTTGAAAAATTGCGAGGATTGACTATTACACGCCGTGGTATGCATTTCCAATCAAAATACAAGATAGCTTTAATTGTTTAGTGTGTAACATGAGGAGAAAGACATTGCCTCCAACGCGACACCCACTGGGAATGAAAAACCGAACTGGTTGATAATTATTGTTAAATTATTTTTTTTATTATGATAACAAACTCTCGTCTATTTCTAAGAAGAGTTGGTAGAAGCTTTGTATTTCCACATGGTATTATGTTTGCATATCTCTCTTGCCTCACTGACATCCATCAATATTTTTATGCAAGCTCGTCGGTTTCGGGTGGTTAAAGTTTGGCCTTTTTTAAATATTATGCTACAAATTTGGTCTACGTACGATTTACTGAAGCGGACTTTTCTAGTGCGCGTTTCCATTCTCCGAGGAACTTGTCGTGATGGGTGGCTAAGCTCGTCCCCGCAATCAAGTTTAGAGCTCCCCATTCCTCGATATATATAATATCATTATACAAAATATAACAAATGCTATACCGCATGCTTTGGCCATCTATGGCCGCGCACTCCAAGATCATAACAAAACAGACCTACTGCAATGAAATATTTACATGGTGTTGGAGGCAGCGTCAAGTATCATAATTAGAAGAAAGCAGAAAATCGATTAGATAGGATCGGTATCGATCAAGGATGTCAGAGGTACAATTGAATAAGTTCTACACATGGTCACCTACTATGGGAAAACCGGTTCCAAAGGAACGCCCAATGAGGACATAGATCGTAAATGACTTCAGGACGGTTGTGACGATGAACGAATAGCAAGACGCAAAAACTAATATAACGTTGAATTCATCAGAGGACTAGTTTGTGATTTTTTTAGGGCGACAGTAACAAGAACCCATAGGTGACCATATTTGTTACCAGACGCAATCAAGTTTTCAATAAGTTATTGGCTATTTATTTATGAAGCTGTACAAATTAGGAATAAGATTACGTATTTCTTTCGTGAACTAATTGCATTAGCAAAAAAGTTGTGCAGTTGAGCAGTTAAAATATTCTCATTTTTAAAAAGGCTTATTTGTTGAAGTTTTGTTATAGAAGAAATATTATCATACCATGTATTTATCTTAAAAACATTGATGATTCTTTAAAAAAATTGTTGTTTCAATGTCTATCTTATAGTTAATGTACTTAATATAAACATCATTTGTCGTTGGGTAGAAATTTCCGAACAGACTTTTAAATTTAGCGAGCAACATTCCAATAATTATTTTTTTATGATACAAGACCCAATAATATTTTGGTACTCATACAATTTTTTTCAAACCAGAGAAGTAGAGGATGACTGGGAATTAATACATATCCATTTCATAAAGAGATAATAAAAAACCTATCAAAGGTAAAGATAAGCAGAATATATAGAAAAAAAAACATTATTTTCCTACGAAAGAGGAAATCTGTATGGACGGCTAATTACAAATACTCGGATAAAGTAAACGATAGAGAGATTAACCAATTATGTGTGGGTGTCGGTCCGATATTAATAATAACATTTTAATCTACCCCCAGCCCGAGCTGGTTGTTGTTGTTTTCCTGTAACCAGAAACGATCATAATCTATCACTCTCCTACCTAAAATTATCGCAAAAATTTCGTTTTTATCCATATGAATCTAAACCTCTATATCCACTTAGATTGTTCGGTATCGTAAGAACATTTGTAACCTAGGGCTCGCTTTGAAGATTTCTTAAATAATTTATCGCGCTGCGTTCACTGATAATAGTCATCGATACGGATTTTGATTAAAAGTTCTCATATCGTCCGCTGGGACATTTTTCAATCGCAACCTTCCCGAGTACAAATCGGCCACTATACGTCGCCCTTGATTTATTCGCGAGCCGCGGCCATTGTGGCGGCGAGGGCCTACCGGGCAACTCACGAATCCTTTTCCCGGTGAAAATTAGACAAACTCGACCGGGCAAATTGGACCTTCAGAATTGAACGGAAGTGTAGCACCTTCGCGTTAGGGCGTGTACGATCTCTGTCGTTACACACGTGCCCGGCTCGCCCTTTTTGCGATACTAGAAGCTTTATTATCCTCCTTTTCTGATCCCGAAAAAGGTCCGAGCGAACGACGACGCCTGCAATAATAGAGAAAAGGCGATTATGGTAGTCGCGAATATTGTTTAATACCCGGCCGAATACCATTAGAACGGGCGTCCAATTAGTTACGTAAAAACAGCTGGGAGTAAATGGCTTATTGATGACTGGAACGATGTCAACGATAATAAGATGAGATTATATCGACAAAAAAATTTATACAATGAAAATTATAACAAGCTAATGTTAGATTGAAGTCATCGTTTTCGGTAATGTTTCTATTAATCATAAATCGAGACTACGCTTGAAATTCGAGGATAATTATTCGCCAGACATATATATTTGTGGAATATAATTTGAATTTTAAACACTAACAGTATGAACCTTATACAAGTTTTGTGTAATTAATAGTAAATTTATAGACATTCTTCTTGGCTTTCCATGCTAGACGTTCATATCGAACTAGATAATTTCTAAGTTCAAATACTCTACGAACAGCGTTTAAAAGTTTGCCTAATTTAGTGCTACTTGTTCGCTACACACATTATCTAAAAATGTCAGGACCTAATGTTCTCTTTTTTAGAAGAGCCGTACCTTAGGTCATACCATTTGGGAATTATTGGTTATCTATATTACTTAGCATACCAGGTTTTTAGTATTAAGGAAATAAATAAATGACATCAAGAACACTGATGTGGAAATCCATGAAAATAAATTCAGAATAATATTAAGTCTAATTGATAAGAGATCTAGTAAATACTGTAAGATCTCCTCAATACATAGCTTCGTAAGCGTGTAGTCATTTAGATTAACGTCAAATTTGAACTATGTTATCTCATCTCAGCTTACCTTAGCAGCAGGTGAGCTGGAGGGCTCATCGAACAGGGCCCAAATTTTCGGCTTGAGCCTCTGCCAGACGCCGAGCTCGCCGGCCAGGTAAGCCTCCTCGTAGCCGAATAACCTCGCGATCTCCTCTTCGGAGGGCTTTTCGCTGTCGATATCCAGCTTGTCCAGAATCGCCAGTGTGTTCTGTTGACAAAGAATTAGTCTTCTTTATAATTCATTTAAGTAAATTTCTCCTCTATTACTAATCTTATAGATCGATCTGTAACGAAATCCATAATAGTTTTAAGATTGCTACGTCAATTTATAATATTGCATTTATTTTATTTTGATGCTGCATAATATACAACAGAATATATAGAACGACAGCCGTGAGCTGCAAGAAACGCGTTTAAATTTCATTTTGGTATCAATTTATAAACGAATCGATTCGATAATACGTTTTTACTCCTTTAAATTAAAGATATTTTTTAAAAATGACGATATGTACAAATGTATATAGGTTATTGAAGTTAATTAGTCCAGAAGGAATCGACGCATGAGTACCAAAACTATTTCACTCAATTTTTATGCGTACCTCTTCAAAGTACCCTACTGATTATATAAATGCATGTTGCCACGGGGCAACCCCGTGACATATTGTTTAAACTGAAATTGTTTAAACAGTTGCAAGGAATTGTTATATTTCAACCGGAAAATTATTTTTTTATATTTCTTATTGAAATACAAATAAAAAAGATTTTATGACTTTTCAGGATAAAGATAATATTTTTAGAGACATAAATTTTTAAAAGTTCGAAAAATCTCAAATTTGGGTACTTTTGACCTATGAAAAATATATTAAAAACTATATGTAAAAATCATATTTTTTTTAAATTCTTCATACAATAGTTAATAATAATCTTAGTTGAGGTTTCAAAAAGAATATTATTTATACCTGTACTTTAATTTTAATTTCGCGCGCTCTCAAGTATGCGTCACTTACCTTTAAATATCGCCGTCTCTCTAACTCGGCCTCTCTATGTCCTGAATCATTGTTTATCATTCATCTTAAAAACTACTAACTTTATTATCAGAATTTTTAAATAGAGCAATGCTATCAATAATGTAATTACATACAATTTGTTTTTAACAATTTTTTTTATGAAATCAATTTTATAAAAGTTATTTAAGCATGAAGCGAAACATATAATTAAAATGTCACGCGGTTGCCCCGTGGCAACATGCATTTATGTCATCAGTAGAACAATTTGAAGAGGACCGCATAAAAAATTGAGGAAGAATAGTTTTCGTTACTCATGCGCCGATTTCTCCTGGACTAAATACGGATAACGTACAAGAAGGATTTAATATTGAATACTTCAGTTTTTAATGAACGAAATTTACATTTTCCTAACACACGCATAAATAACCTTCACAATAAAATGTAAACTATGATCGTACCCAATGAACATTATTATTTGTTTATTTTATATATGTGTATATTATTTTATATATGTTTAAAGAAAGAAAGTAATTTCCGCTTGTATGAAATTTTCAGCTGTTTGATGACGGCTACTGCACGACGTGAACTTTTTTCTAGATCTTACTAAGTTTGGTCTTTTTAAATTGTACATAGCAGACATATGGCTAAGAAAGAGCAACTGTTGGCTACTACGCTATGACGTCATTATTTTAAAGGGTTTTCATGTAAGAGCCTGTGCATATACTGCTATAAAATATTTTTTATAACGCAAACGGACAAGTGAACTTGCGTTGACTGGCACCAGCTTCAAATACAATAACTGGTTAAATAGTTATTGTGAATATTAAATTCGTAATAGTTCTATGTGTTTATTGGAACGAAGTTCCTTACGGCGGGCTTGGACGAGATAGGGATTTTGCTGCGCGACCGAACTGAAAAAAATGTGATAGTAAAACCGTAAGAAAAAGTCCGTGGAATAAAACCGTAAGAATAAGAAAAAGTCCGTGGAATAAAACCGTTAAATGAGACGTGCAGGCGCGACAGTCGTATATTTTAGATATGTCGTTATTTTACTACGCGTTTATTGGCGCAAGGTGACGCGAACTCGGCGAACGGCGAGCGCTGATTGGTGGATCACACCGGCACGGCTGGCATGAGGCCGCGCGACTTGTTTACGACTTCGCGCGATTACCGAGAATCGGTTGGGGTTATTTTCCATTAACAAATATATGTCGGTAAAATATAAGAAATAAATCATAATAATCGTAATTTTTTTCGAAAATAGAATTAACAATAAGAACAGAAAATGAAGATGATTGAAGAACAGATAGTAAGGAGTAAATGTCATAATTCCACTACAACGATCACCAAACGATTTAAGTAGCATCTTATAATAAAACATATTCCTGTCATAACACTTAAAATAGATTATATTTTTTTTTTTGCAAATTGTGTCGATTCTACATTAACCGAAGGAACTTCGTTCCTACCTGGTGTCCCACGACACCACTCGTTTTTTTTTGTAGGCTTATTATTAATTTTTAGTATAAGGGCTTTTTGAAGTCGTTTTTGTTGTAAAATTTTTAATGGAAAATGTTTTTTTATAAAATTGCAATATCATTCCTTAACTCTTAACCATTTTAAGGAATACTGTGACTTTTATCATTAGCTCAGCAGCATGAAATGATGACTCCCAGACACAAACACTTAAATAACTACAAAAAAAGAACTCAAACACACTATACGTCCTTATAATATTTGAGGGTACCCCTTGATTTCCCTGGAATTCCATCATCAGATCCTGTTTTGGTGTTTTAGAGATTACCTCACAAGTATACACTTTTGAACAGAAAAATATTTTTGGAAATTGACTTACAATTGAAGAAGATATAACATAACGTATACAAAAAAATGAATATGTAAAATTAAGCAAATTTTATATAGTTTTGTTAATAAATATTTAGAACAAACAGTTTTTTTTTTTGAAGTCAGTGCCGGATAAAATATTCCTAATGAACTTGTGTTTTAGCTTTCGTCAGTTTTTTTACATCTTTTTACTTTGCACCTTGTTTTTATATTCATATGCTGTTAGGTATTGAGCTTTGTTATCACTTATTAACCTTTGTTTCCATTTCTTTCATTATTGTAATTTTGAAGTAAAACTTCGTTAGGTACGTTAGAGTGATTTCGTGCTATGACGTCACAGTGAAACGCTCGAGCGACACGGTCGGGTCCACTCGGCTCTTTTCGGCTCGGTCCTAAGAGCTCACCTGTTCCACGCGTCACATAGCTGATTGCAGCTGATCGCCACTATTGTAGATATGCATGGTTATTATTCATTCTAAAAATGAAGAATGCATCTAAAATACATGCAATAATGGAATATAATGGCGAAACTGACGATTATATCAGTTCTATAGTCTAATCTAATAGTTAAATGAACACGGTGCATCACAAGTTAAAGACAAATTGACAATCAAAATTTGACTTAACATTACTGTAATCTTTTAAGCAATAAATTTCTATTAAAATAGACTCCAATGCTTGTAACTCATTTTGTTGCAGCTGATAATGGTTGTGCCTTTGGATAGTGGCATTAATTCATCTCAAATACAGAATAACGACAAACAACGACAAAAATTTACTTTCTCTTGTCAACGAGGAAAAAGAAGGTTATGTGCCTGTGACAGAGGTGGAATGTACGAGATATCATCGCGATAAACACAACCAGCAAACATTTTCACGGGTTAATAATTAAATTATGCTCTCCTTTTGATTTTCGTTTTTAATAATAGTTGTTCAAGGGAAGAATACTGTAAACATGAATTAATAATATAATAATTTACTTTTTTTACATTTTCTTAACCTTAAATTCTATTCCTATATATTTTGCCAATGATGTTTCACTTCACGTCGTGTGTCCGACACACACAGTTCTTTTCGTTTTCTTTTTTTACTGGAAACGACTCTAAAAAAATAATTGTTCTAAATAATGTATAGTCCAGGGCGTATTTGTGCGGGAGCATTTTATTCACGTCCTTAAGCTGCCAAAAAAAACAAATAGCGTGCATGACTAGTTTAGAATTTCTTTCCTTTAAATCCAAAGCCCAAAGTGTTGCTACGAGTATCAAGGGACTTTGATAATAGTTGTTTGGAATTACCTGACCTTCGCCGTCGATATACAGTCGGTTTGGACACAATTTAAGGTCTCCGTGCAATTTTTACAGAATTATCCCGTAGGGGGTCTTCAAGAAAAACAGTTCGCAATTATGTTTTTATTTTAGATAGAGTAAAGAAGTTACGTAAAATTTAGAATTTCAATTTAATCCTGGTCGTGTTTATTGTTGCCTTTATGACTAATGTCACTACCGAATAAGTACAATCGAAATCAGGTTTCTGGATCATTGAATACAATAGTAGAACGTGTGACTTTGTTTCAAGCTTCTGCCTTATATTAATTAATTACATTAATCAATCTACCTGTATATGATATAGGTATTTCAAAATTGAATTCATGATCGATGTATCTACAAATTAATTTATTTTGATTTGTACATAAGAAACGGTAACACTATATGTATTTTATTTTAAATATGTCGAGTCAGATTTTAGTCACCCAATGCAGACATGTTGATTCACAATCCTTCCCTTTTAAATGAAGAGGTTTGGATCTAAGCCCTACACGCTAGCTCGAGTTGTACGCGTTTTGAGGGCTGTTAACGACCGTTTTCATCAATGCGATGGTAACGTCCGGGATTGACGGCTTAACGTTTCAAAGCAATGTGCGACTGGTTTAAATTAACTGAAATTAAAAACTAGCCGCTCAACCCACCCAATCAACATTCGAATCCGGCACTTTCTGGGTAGATAGCAACACGCTTAACCACTGAGCCCCTACCGTTTAAATATGTACACAACTATTCCAGATATATATTAATGTAGCTCGAAAAATAGACTATTTTGTTTTACTTTTGACATCAATAAATTTGTTGTTAGGTACTTCTAAAGAATTCTCTAAAAACGAGTTTTTAATATTAATAGAAAGGTACGCATGATCACAGTTTTCCATGTTTTCTTTAATCTTACACGAAAAATCTATATATTGCCACGTGTCACTAGTTAAACATATAACAGTTTCCGAGCATATTATTTCGGAAAGTGAAAGTTCTATAAAAAAGGTTTCTTCTTGCTTGCTGAGTAGTAAGTTTCAAAAGTAAACAAATTAATATTAATTTATTTTCAAAAACTGAGTTCCCAGAGAATTTAATTTCGATTACTTCTTTATTTAGAACAAGAGACACAACTTTTGGAGTTACATTGTTATTTAAATTTCAAATATGTGTATTAAAAAGAATTTACACGACCGAACTTGTCATAAACAATGATAATTAATATATATTTTGGGTTCAATAATGCAATAATAACTTCGCAGGTCAAAAGTTTTGGGTTCGTATCCCACTGAGGGTTTCGTTACCTTCATTCTTCGACCTCAATATACCGCATAACTTCCGTCATGATGGACGAAAGGGGTAAATTGAGAAAATCTAGCAAACGTCTAAAGAATAAAGTACCTCTGCTCCTGAAATTTTCGCTTCGTTATCCTCCAGTTGATGAAGATTAAAGCATAAATTAAAAGTTTTCAAAAAAAAAAAGCTTTCATAACTTTACAGCAACTAAAAGTACACTGACGGACGATCCACGAAATTTGAAAGTTAATTATTAACTTAAGAGGTAATTATGTTATCGAAAATTCTTTCACATTTTTAACCTTAAACTTTCCACCGAAACGAGTGAATTGTAAAATAACTCATGAATAAATTAGATGAATTTCCGTATAAAAGTAGCACCAGTCTATTACTAGCATAAACTTCTCAATACACCATAACGTTATAGACACTAAGGAACAATTCTAACTTGCAATCAAATTTGGACTCTTATTTTTAAGATTGAACTCTAAAAATTAAGACTGCAATGAAATCTGAAATGTCAATTGTAATCATTTTTATAGTAAGTATATTGGCTTCTACGGGTATTCCTTCGTGATTAATTGTCCAGTGACCTTCGAGATCGCTATGACGTATGTAACGCCCACGAGATTGATTTTTCTCGCTTCTATTTTCGCACTTAGATTGATTATTGCTTTTTATTAAATTTTGTACTATTACGTCACATTTTTTAATACATACCTATTAATATATCTTGTGCATATCAACTGTGTAGTATATAGAAGTCACTACCACTGGGAGAAATAAAAATAATTACTTGGTTTTCATAAATTTGTTTCGTATTTTGTAGAATTTCATCCAACATTGCATTTTTTTTATGGAAGTCTAGGTAATCACCTAGACTTTTGTAAGAAACGCATCATCAAAATTTCGTACTATACCTAATCCGATGTACTACAAAAGATACATATATATTTTTAACAAAAACAAGAACGAATTCATAGCTTCATTGCATAACAAGAATCAGACCAATTTTTATAGCATTTTCAAAGGGCGAATGAGTATGCATGCTACCAGAGAATACTTGGTTACCGCCATCCATGGACACTTCCAATCCCAAAAGAGTACCCAGTGCATTGCGGGCCTCTAGTGTAAGAAAAGGATATGTGATGAAGCGGGGAGTGAAATGATTGTAGAGGAGTGGGTCGATAGAGAGGAAAGTGGTCCACCGGAATTCTCATTCACTGGTTGAAACGTAACAACGAAAGCTGTTACTGCGTATCTGTTTACCGTAAGAGTGTGGTATCTCGCCGGTCCAGTCGGCTCATTTAAGTGCTGTAGAAAAGTCGATCGCAGTATGGCTCTACCGTGATTAATAATATAAAAATATTCAGAAATATTAATAAGTACGTGTAAATTTAATACAAGTGCGAAAATGCATACACGCAAAATATCGATAGACTATAAATACAAGAAGACGCGAGTCAGATCCAAAATTGAATTCTATGAAATGAAATATTCATTAAATCCGATCATAGTTAAAAGATCAAGAATAATTGTTATTTTCTTAAACACACTAATGTCATACCTATTACATTTAAGTAAGAACCATCGAATTCGGTGTAGGACATAGTAACAGGTGACGAAACACATACTTATTCCTACCACCCCAAAACAAAGCAGCAACCGACCCTATGGACTTATCAAGATGAACCGAAACGCACCAAAGGGGCTCGCGAGCGAAGCGTCTCTACATAAGCGGACGATTGCTTCTTTTTTTAATAAAATTAGACACATGACTACTGTTGCTTTGAATGAAGGGTTGTGGTACCGTGAACAGTGATTGCTACACGAACCATTTGTTTGCCGGGAGTTATTGACGAACTCCGTAAAAATAAAAGTAAACTTCGTATCATTTTGCACCACGACAGTTTCAGTTCTCATACGGCCAAACAGATGAATAATTTTATGAAGGAGAAAAATGTAGAACTTAGCAATCCTGCATACAATACCGGCCTTTATACTTTTTTTTTGTTCGCAAAAACTAAAAATCAATTACGCGGTCAACGATTTTCAACACCAGAAGAGGCTGTCGAAGGGTATGAAAAACATGTTTTCGAGGTCACCAGGGAAGAGTGGCATAAATGTTTTCAAAATTGGTTTATTCCCATGCAAAAGTGCATTTATGCTAACGAAGAATTATTTGAGATGCAATGAATACATTTTTGACCATTCATAGTAATTTTTTCTCATTCATTCCAGAAAATTTCAGTACGCCCCACATCTTTTCGACAAATTTAAAGAAGATTGATCTGATATTTTAGCTACAAATAAACAGCGAACAAATATAATAACATTGATAAATAACAGCTAACATTATTTTACGTATAATGTTAGTAAAGTTAACAAAATAAATGCGCTCATAGTAAATACAAATTGAATGGACATTAATTGGTGTGGTATATTTATAAGAGAATGAAAACGTTTATAAAAATATTTAAGCACTCTAATTATTGTTCTGCCAAACGCAATGAGTAATTAAATCGTAAGTTCTTGTAACATTATCATTGCGCAAAGTAAAGGTATGAGATATGATAATTTTATAAGAATTTACGATTTAATCCCTCACTTTGTTTCGAAGAAAACAACACGTACTCTAATGAATTCTCGCAATATTATATCCTCATTAAAAAAAATATAACCAGGACACGGTAACGCGCGTAGCCCCGTGCAATGACGTTGGCACAAAGCAACATCTGCCGACAACCTACTACCGCTTGATTAATGACGGAGCACTTCCCTCACAATATTTCATGTTCATGTCTTCCCATCCCTCGCAGGTTGTTTGAGTTATATTAAAAAACGTGAATATATTTTTGACGTCAGCTCGCAGCGCGCTGTGATTTAACACTTTCGTTACCTGCCTTGTCGAGTACCGGAAGGCGTTCAAGTCGACACCTCCGCCTACGAACTTATTGACTTGAAAAACGTATCGTTATATAACAAAATACGGCCTGAGAACAGTATTAGGTAAAATTTAATGAAAAATAGTTTTTAATTTTATACTGACTGTATTCTAATTAATGCTAAATGCATTATTTGCATCGTTGCGTTACTTGCATTTCTTAATATAATTTTACAGCTACTTAGTTCATGATAATAAAAAAGAGTAATAATGCGTCTATAAAAAATCCTGAAAACATTTTTTTTATTCTTCAAATATAATTGAGCTTAAAACTTGAGTTTTAAGAACCAAGTACTTTCAAACGATTATATAATATAACCAGCAAATTCGTCCATAGAGAAACATCTGTTTTATGTTTATGGCACTGTAATTTACATATTGTTATATTTTTTGCTTATAAACGTACCTGTTTTTAAATGTCCACATTTTTCTATTTCCCTAATCATTTTCTTAGGCAAATGCTAAACAACCGAAAGCTTTAAATCTTTCAAACGAAAGTTTGTTGCTTCTGTACAAAGGCATACGAAGAGACATTGTACGGGCAATATCTGTACCTGCCATAAAAAAAAAAACTGTTATGTGACTCTGCAAGTTTCAGTTGACGAGTTTATGTATCACACAGTTGTGCCGCGAACTCGCGGTCTAAATTTATTTATTGCAGTAATAAAGCTACCCGGCCGGAGATCCTTGCTTCAGCTCTGACACAGTTTGCCCTGGAGAAATATGTTTTGTTTTACGTCGTGCTTTTTATTATTGTCGCCGCAATAATTAAGTTTTATGAGAAGTGGTTTATTAAAATGTTTTGGTTTGTTACGTACGTTTGTTCGTGTTACAATGTTCAGAGTTTTAGTGTCGTTCCCAGAGTGAGACTAGTGCAAATTTGTTCCTTTTCGCAAATTTCATGAAATGCGAATAAAGGCCACATTTTCTAATACAAATATTGTTTTTAATGACCCTATCGAGGGTTGTAGGATTGAGATCAGATGAAAGGAAACAAGTAAAAAAAGCAGAAGGTATCTTTAGAAAAGAAGTTATAATACACTACTAAGGAACCAGTTGAATGCTTAGCGTTGATCGTATTTATCTTGTAAATGCACTGATCGCAAAAATAAAACTCATTTGTTTGCGTTCGAACTCCGGTATATACACTGCTTGACTAGCCGTCTAGGACGTTCTTCAAATAAATATATTTCAATAATTTAACTCTTACAAATAAATCGTAAACAAATGGAGTCTCATACAAACTAACAAGATTTATTGAAATCTTGAAAATTTCTGCCCAAAAGTAAATACATTTGAAATAAACATACGAAGGATGTAACGACTGTGGGGGAGGAGAAGACGCAATGGCGAGGTTATTTATATTTAGAAAACTGTACTCTCAAATACTTTTTTTGTTTAGAAATTACTTACTACTTTTACATATTTTGAGCTTGGGAGCGCAATTTCCAATTTCCAATTTCAATATCACAGTCAAGTGATAAATAGCATAATAATTGTTATATTAAATTTCGACAGATCTTAAGATTTATATTTATGAGTAGTACTGAGATCTATTTATTGCTTTAATCTCCATGTATAATTATTGCTTTAATCTCCATGTATAAGGTGAAAGCATATTTATAACAAAAGTAAAATAAATCTTATTGTTGATGCACAAACTAAAGAAATTACGAAGTTGTTTATCATATTATTTTTCCGATTAGAGTCGCGTGAGCTTGATTTACTTAATAAAATTTTACATTATAAGCGAATTTACATTATATCATGGACCGAGAGGACAATTCCGGCTTAAAGCCTACACAAATTTTCATCACTAACGCCTATTAAATTTCTCTTACTAAAGAAATACTATTTTCAATAATAAATATAGTTTCTCCACAACACAATGTCTATTGCATTTGTTGCAATTAAATAACACGTATTAAAGATTAAACTAGTTTACACATTTATTAATGGGTTTTCTAATTGAACGAAGGATTTTTTACTACGCTTCGGGGATAGAAAAAACATATGAATTAACGACTCATGAGTTAGAACATTAATGAAACGATGGAAGGGTTATTAATATCTTCCAACGAAGCTTTTGATAATTGTGACAGAATATTACCTACCTAATATTAGGTTGGTTGTGCATCTTTAAATGCACTTAACATTTTGTCCTCGCGATTAGAATAATAGATAAATATACATTATTAGAATTACTATTTAAGTATAAGTAAGCATAAGGCATATTTCTGAGATAAATTTCTGGTCTTTCATAAAAAAGAAAGAATTAAAGAGGGCTGGGTTGTACCTGGCTTGGACGGTTTTATGCGATCAAGATTAATTCATGTTGAAATCTTTTGTTGGCGACAAAGTCTTTGTCGTTTTAATCACTTCATTACTCAATCAGTGCGTGACAGTCGCAAATGATTCAGGCAGAATCCATTAAAAACTTTAAAAATAATATTTTTTCCCTTATAATGATATAATAGGAGTGATTGTCTTACTTGGAAAGTAGTGCCTGCCGTGAGTTGTTTTCTTTACTCCAATAAGTTTATCACATGAAGCTATAATATCTAAGATTTCTATCTCAATTTTTGAATTTTAATACGGTATAGATGGTTACTTAAATAAACAGGCAGCAAAATTTTCTGGGCGTTGAATGTTACCTATAAAAGAGAAGTTTGGCGCCATTTGAGCACTCACTCCGTATGAGTTTTATTTAGAAATGATAATATTTCGTTTATACGTTTCATTATAAAGGCCCTACAAGGCCGCATAAGTATGTGATCCACGCGGACTACTCCGAAGAATAGCTGGTGGAATTCTATAGCTAAAGCTAAATTATCTCTGCTTTATTTGAGCCAAATTTTTTCGCACCATATCCTAAATTTAAGGAATTTCACAAAATTCTAACAAATTAAAAAAAATTATAAAATGTTTTAGTACTTATTTCAATATTATTACTTGCTGCATATCATATTAACTCTTTCACCGCGTCTATATTTTCTGTCATAATATCACTTACCGCGGACCGCGTGATCCGCTACGAACGTTTTAATATTTCATGAAGACGTGCTATTTTACAATGAATCATATAAAATAAATTTGCGTTCCATTTCGACACGTCGAGATATATCAATAAAGACGTCTCTCTAGCGCAAGCTTGTAATGTTCGGTAGCACCATCTAGTGGATATATTTAAATTTTATGATTTATGATTTACTATGTAATTATGTATGAACCTTGTAATATCACATCATAATGTAAATGTAGATAATAGATTGATTTAATTTTTCATTAAAGATAGAATTAAATGTATTATAATTAATAATCTCAATAAATTTCATTATAAATAGTGCAGATGCTCGTCCATGTGGGTTTAACGGACGATCTTTGTGGATCCCTTACATTTCATTAAAATGCCTTGAAGTTCGATTGATTAGGAGTGTGCATTTTGTCTATAAATATTTATTAGGAAAAGTATGACGATTGTGGTGATAATGTCAAATACCGACAGATTAACATACTCTTAAGCCACAAAGTGGGTAATATTCTTTCATTTGAGTTAGAAACTAATTTGTCTATCTGTCCGTTTAGGAATCGACCTAATTGCCATCTAATTCAGAACCAACGCTATTGAGGCAGCAAAAACGAGAATCACGATCTAAATTGGAATCGTTATATAATTTAGTGTTTGAAATCAAAACTTGGAATAAAACAGGTTGTGATTGCATAACATTTAGAAATATACAAGATACACGATAATAACATCAATAAACTACTGCTGAATATCCTTAAATAAAAACTTATTGTCTTCGATTCAATTAACTTCCGGTTTTTCACTTTGGTTGTCACTTAAAACGTATGTGACTTTCAATTTATATAATAAAGTATAATCGCGTTACGTAGGTAAGGCGGAGGTACAGAAGCGAGGCTACCACACTTTAAAAGAGCTTTAAAAGCTTAAAACGAGCTGAAAAATAAATAGAGTGCTTAACGACTGGGGGCAAAGTTGCCATTGTATCCCTATATAGAAGGAAAAGCTAAAAGCATATTTGTGGAAATTGTCGCGGCCGTTAGTCTTCTTAGCATCGTTGGCAAATTGTAGGTGAAAGTCGTAATTTGAAGAAAGGATTATAAATAAAGTTATGTAATTTAAGCGATTCACATAGAATTTAAAAAATGAAGGGATAAGCGGAACAGTTTATAATTTTTAAAACCGCATAGAGAATATTCGGCTGAAGACCAAAAATCTTTTAATTATGTCATATTATGACAAAGTGAAAAGAAATGATCTATGGTGAATTCTATCCATCGAATAAACAATTGAAAGGTACTGTAATCTCAGTATAAATATTTAAATGCTTTCTTCGGAATAATTGAGAAATACTGTACCTGGTTTCATATCTGCAAAAACATCAAGCAGGAACGTGCAACGGAACCATAGCTATTTACTTCATCCGTGAACAAGCGCCTAAATGATTAGAAAGAGTAAGGCGTGGAATCAAAGTGGATACATCACTGGCTTAATGCCTCATGTGACTGATATCTCCTTTCCACCAACTGCTCCTTGTGCCACCGGCGTGCCAGTTGTAGGACAGAGTATTAAAATTACGTTCAGATAGTTTATTAATAAAAATTATTGTTTGGCGAAAAATAATTGAAAGATTGAGTGTGCTTCATATAAGCCTCAGAGAAAAACGTCAAATCATAGGCAGTTTATGTTGATGATATATCAAACAAGAAATCAATTTTGTATACTAGTAGAAGCATATAGCACATTCAATTTTTAATCACTCAATCGACAATATTACATGAAATTATCCAATAATGCTTTTTAGTACACATTAAAAGTAGACGTCTGTACTCAAGAAGTAAGATTTCTGGGCGGTCCACAAACCGCGTAGGACCTACATCGGCTGCCATTAAATCCCATTTAGAACGGTATCTACATTACATATAATGAAATAAATTGAAATTATTAATTATAATATATTAAATAGTATTTTTTAAAAGAAACTAAATCCATAAATAATTCATATTTACAGTGTGATGCGATATAATTGTATTATAATTTTATTTTAACAGGTATCACAATGTTTAGTGTCGCCACTAGATGACGTTTAAAACGTAAATGAGATCGCGCACTAGAAATGTCCTTCCCGTCATATACATACTGCGGGCCTAACATGATGCTCTAGACGAGAATCTCGCTATAGGACTGTCCCCTTCTTTCACTATGTTGCGCGTGAAGAAGAGATCTATAGAGAGACTCTTCTTTAGGGTGTCATGCTAGGCTCGCAGGACGTATCGATTTTTATATCATTTTATTTTACGCAGACTAGCGAGTCTTAATGCATAATTAATATGTGTAGTAAATTCAGTAATAATACTTAGATAGGCAACACTATAATGAAAATAATTTACTTTTTAAGATTTTTTTTCGAATATCCATTATCATTGAAACTCAAAGTGTGCAAAAATTCGGTATTAGGCATATGACTAAGACGAAGATAACTGAGTTTCATCACGGATCACACGTGTATACAGCAACATGAAGTCCTTATATCCAAACGTTACCATACCTAATGTAAAATTCACACACAGGCCCCTATGGCACCAATATTATCCCTTATGGATCTCATACAACACCCGGATATTTTTGCTCCTTGGGTAGCCCCTTTTTATCGCATTGGTAATAGGACGCAAATTTACATTTTGTCGTAATTTATATTTAAATGTATTATGTTCTTTAAACAATAGCGAATATTTAGAAATGATAATCGTTAAGCAATTTCGGGAACATAACAACAATTAAGTATATATCTATTAGACAACCATCTGATGTACTACTTGATATATACTACAATAATACTTGAACCAAAAATTGTTAAAAAAATGAAAATGAATAAACTGATTTACGACACATTGCAGAAGCTTCTCAATTTGGTTTGCTATAATAGAGACCGCGAATTAAAAACGTATGGTTTCATTTTCACGACACATCGAATGACATTACTTCAGAGAAATTCTCATTTTTTCTTTAATGCTCCGTGTATTTGAATAAACTTCGTGTGATTGCGGACGCCCGACATAAGATGATTACGTGTGATGAGCCTTAGTTTGGTATCACTATTGAACGAAATACATTTACCACTTGTATCATAATAAGAAGGTTAACATATTTTTTAATGCATAAAATTCTTACAAATCAGATAACTATTTAAGTGATTACAGTAGATCAAATTCTAAGAGGTTTTTTTTTTTGTAACGGTATCAATCAAAACTTCTTCACTATACCTTTTACAGCATTTCGTATCAAAAGTAAAAAAAAATAGGAAACCTAGCCATTAGTCGTGAGGAATGAATATTGAAGAAAAATGAAAATTGGGATACTAGAATAAGTGATATCCGTAGATTGAATTTAAATACTAATTTCTAATAGTATTTTAAAGGGGCAAGAGAGCTGCAAACTACCGGAGAATAGGTGATCACAGCTAACTATGGACACCAGCAACCCAAGGAATTCAGTGTTGTGTTGCTGAACTTTTAGAAAGTACTATGTATCTTTTATTGAAGACTCACCCCTCTCCATCATCCCACTCTTTTCTGCATCGAATGTCCTATTCCTTTCCAAGAGACCGGCAACGCATTGGTGACTCCTCTGGGATTGTGCGTATTCTTGGGCGGCGGTGATTACCTACTCTCTGGTGGCACACATGTTTGTTTATTCTTCGAAAATTCTTTAAAAACTCCTCGTCGTCGTTGATTGAAAATACCGTTGATCGTAAATAATTTTTTTTTTTTTCATACGTGTTTGGGAATTGATCATAAAGCGAACGGTGGTAAAACGTCAGCCATGAAGATGATGATAGTGAGGTTTCCAGCGAATGGAAAAAACTTAAAACCAATGGCAAAAAAAAATATTTAATAATTCTTCAGAACGTTTGTCACGGTACGTGCAATAAAGCATCCGCAGAGATGTTATATCTCTTTTTAAACTTAAGAGTAGAAGCTCGCTGAATATTTCACAAGGTCACCGACGATTCGAGATACTCCGATTTGGTTGCTGTATAGAAGAAAGGTCAATATTGTGGTGCTCCAACCTAGAAATGATAACAGTGCTCTAGACGGATCTGACCTGTCTTTATAAATTATAAGGCGATGGTGGACGAAGACAAGCTTTTAGAACTGGTTTTCATTTACTGTACTGATGGTCGCTAAACTGAACTTTTATCAAAATATTCACAAAGAACTTGGCATGGCATTATAGAAATGCTTTCGAAGTGGGTTTTTTTAGCAATAAACGCGCTAATTTTTTGAGGTTAAAACCTTTTGGGCAAAGTCGAGTCAATCCCATGCCTTGGCTTGCTTTTATGATTTCAGGTTTGAAAGCCTAAAACAAATTCAGACATGAATTGATTTCGACACTCATCAACAAGATCCCGAGAAATGTTAGTGTGGTTGGAGAGAATACGTCCACAGTGCTGTCATTCGTACAGTAACGCAAGTTGCCTACTTTTAGTAAATCATTGATATACATTGTGAACAATTTAAAGAAAAGTAGACAAACTTGTTTTCATTAATCGCTAATTTAAGATTATCGATTGATGAAACTAATTATAAGAGACAGATGATTACTGTGCTAACAAACATATAGTAAAAACATCATAAATCAAATTATGAATTTATGTTATAAAACTATAGAATTCAAAATTTAATCCTCGTTCTAACTCACTAGTTAAAATTGTTTCTTGAAATAATTATTAGTGGGGTTTGATTATAGAAATGATAAGTAGGTTATAAGACTTCGTTTTAAGTAATAAATTCCAATTGTAGTAGTTTATTAAAAGAAAAAGATAATATTCTACTAATAAAACTATTTTGACTATACATGGTCCTAATAATGAAATCAGAAAGCGCCAAAACAAACTTCATAAGCGTTTGTAGTAAATTAATCTAGCTTTTGTTTATTTTACTTGGCTCGTTGATTCTTCTAGTAAAAAACAATTTCATCTCTGTGGTATTAATTAAATAAATAAAAATTAAGATTATTTTAATAACTTGCTTTTATATAAATTGAATAAAGAGAACAAAATAAAAACAATAGTTCATTGTTCATTATATGAAACATAGTTTTATCGAAATAATTAAATTTCATCAATATTTCATGGTCGCGAATTTAATTAAGACATCTTTTAATTTCAAAATATCTAGCCAGTTCCAACACAAACACTTAATTCTATATGACTTAAAAACATCAAATGTAACGTAAAAACAGTTAGTTTATTCACGATGAGTACAAAATTTTTCTTTGATATAATTAATAAAGCCATGTTACTGACGTACATAAAATTGAAGATGTTAAAGCCCTAAAATGGCATAGTAGACATTTAGCCGATTAGACCGCTTTTCGAGTAACCTGAGTGTAAATGACATTTTTTATTAAATCATTTTTGTTCATTAAATGCTCACCCATGCAGTAATACATGTAATATATGCGGTTAGTGTGCATGTATGCGTGGGTAATAATTAAATAAGGTGGTTTCAGATTTCAGACTTCTAGTATTTGAGCCAGTGAAATACGCATTAAATGTTAAATTGAAATTTCTAACAGTTTTCTATATTAGCTTTATGTAGCTGTGTGAAAATTACTATCTCCAAAACTAGAGAAAGAGTTTACTTACAGAACTTACTGTTTAATAAGAAAAAAAAGAATTAGATTTTTCTGATACTATTGTATCCTTGAAGACTGCAATGGGTGTTGCAGTGCTCTGCTAATGAAATTAATAACACCGCCAGTTTTATTCATTTTTGCTGTTGTCATAACCTAATAAGTTAATGATACGACATCTTGTTTCGAGGACACGCCTCGGGTATTCAGAGTGTTTGTATTGTAGAAGGGTGCTGTTCAGATGATTTACCATCCAGGACTTTGCATATATTTTAAAATTAAATTTAAAAATGTTGGAATCATAACTCTGTTAACTCGGCTTATATCAAAACTCTAATAAGCGCAAACAAAAACTTAATACGTTAAACATAAAACTTTAAAATATTTGTTAAAAGAAAACATAGAAATCGATGACAAAAACACAATTTTAGACATAAAAATGAACTGCATTTGCGTATCAATTGATTGCATAAAAGCACCAATGAATTCAAAAGACTATGTGTGTATGTTTAATAAAATCATTGAACAAAGAAAAATTGAAACTTATTATGACACTGGTAAAAGACTGTGTGTACATGAAATTTCTGAATACTTAGAGATCAAATATCAACTGGTATAAACAGCTTGACGTCTTACCAATTCGTTTACTTTTATGATAGTTTCGTGGTAGATAATGATTTTATTCAATTTCAGTTTCTGCTCGTTCCTCAAAACCAAAAACTACCTGCTGACAGATAAAAATTTCAAATTTGGGTTCAAGTTTGAACTTAAAGAAATTGAAATAAGCTTAGGTTTAGATTAATGATTTTAATTAAAATTTTCAATTTCATTTTGATTTGGACAGGTGGAACTAACTAGGTACCTAAAAAGAAGGTTTTCCTTTCTAGCTAGCTTTAAAATTGTCAACACCCCTATCTCAATAGTAAAATATTAAATAAATAGAGTTTTGGTTAGCAAATTATTTCATCGGAAATAAGGCAGTGCTGTAAATCAAGATCCTCTGAAAGAATTCTAGCGAAAATCCGATGGTATTACGGGACTCGAACGTACAATAAAATTCAGGGAGGCTCCCGGTCGGACCGCAATGATTTTCAGCTTTTTCGCGCCGAAGGCATTTTTATAGGGACTACGTGTCTTAAATATCTCTTTTTCAGCCTTCAAAAATGCGAAAAAATAAAGAAGGCGAATCCGGCCACGAACTGGCGTCCGATTATGAAAATTTCCTGGAATTCAGACGAGGTATCATTAATGAATTTTACTCGTAGCTCTACTGAAATGGTATTCCAGTATACGTACTAAATTAACATTGACGGATTCTTTATCCTTATCAAATGATTATCGTTAATATCTTCATTATAACAATCGCTAATTTATATTGAAAATCGGTAATCACATACAGAAATGTTCATTCTATGCTTACACGATTAAAGCAATGAACATACTAAAAACGAATGCAATACGTAATAAGTAATGTTTGCAACTTCAAGTCAGCTAGTTTGTATAAGTTCGGCAGTCATTTGCTACTGGGATACGCGACTCTGCCGCACGTACGATATAATTTTAAAACTTTCCGACTTAGCTTGTTTTATGTCAAGGTAGTGACTTAAATTTTGTTTATTTTGACACGCATGTAGTGATTTATAAGTCATATCGCCAAACAAATTAAGTAGTATGTTTTTTTACATAACTATGTTAAAACTTTTGTAATAACTAGCTGGCTTGGCTGACGTTGTTTTACTTTTTTCGGTAGGTAACGTAAAGGTTTTTTGTTTTGCAAATTTGACATATTTATTACAAATTCTTTTCAAACTTTTTATTTATCATGCCAACATATTATAAATATGGATTGTCTCGGTTTGTAAAACATGTTTGTTAACAACATATATTCACATTCTATGGTTTTACATTTAGTGGTATACCGATGTATATTGTGAAAATAAGCCATTTCCATTTTTTGGTAACCTGACTACAGTGCCATCTAACGGAACTTAAAATAAGTTTTCTCAGTAAACTTTTAAATTAGGCACCTGAAATTAGGAATACATACAATAGTTAGTTTCTCGAAAATATATTTGTGATCCATAATTAATATAAGCACTAAACTAGTTGTAAAACTTTGCCGAAAAAAAAATTGCAAACCATTTTACATTTAAATACATCCAATAGAAATTTACATTAATATTCACTTTAAAATCAATTAATGTATTTTTGTCACGATTGATTGGAATAATGAAATTTTGCCATATAGGTCAAAGAGGTAATCAGAATTTTATCCAGAAAAGATGAACGCGAGAAATATTGGTAGAATGCTTTACCATATTAATAATTTTCACAATGATTTTCTTTATAATTAGTTTTGTCTAGAAAATCATTGATTAATAATAATTAATAACGATTGACATTAGTGTCAATCGCTATAACTTAAATTCGAATATTTGGCAAGCCTGCATTAAATATGCAGGCTTGCCAAACATTCATACATCTCTAACAGATCGGCTAAAAATAGATAGATATGTATGAATGTGTTGTACAGGTTTGTGCGCAGCACTGAATGCTAGCTTTGTGAGTAAGATATAAAAAAAAATCTTGCACTGGATATAGGACTGTGAGATTAACCATTTTTTCTTTGAGTTGCCAGAAATGGCTCACACCACATCCACACATCCAGGAATCGCAATTCGAACACAACACGACACGTTGCGAGTCCATGAAGTGTTAGGTTTCCTCCAGAATAAACCGATAAAAAATAATAGAATATTTATCTGCTAGTAGGAGATGCCATTTTGGAATGGAACAAAAAAAGTTATAATGAGATCTCAGACTTCTTTTCGATGTACCTATCAAGTTACGAAATTTCGCGTTTTAGTTGCTGTACATTTATGTGTCATCAAACAAATAAATTAAAAAATCGACACGGTCTAAAAGGAAAACTTTCTTCTTTAGTTGTGAATGTTATTAAGAAATATTTTGTTGACGCAAATTATTCGAAATTTATTTTGATATACGAGGTAAAAAGTATATACGAAAAATTGTTATTTAACTATAAAGAATGACGTTCGTATGAGTTTGATAAGCTCCAACACCGTGTTGATATTAATCTACATATCAACGACAGGCGACCGACCTCGATTAAAAATAATAGAGAAAAAATACTGTATCTGCGTGAGAGAAGCAGCGGGCGTATATTACAAGGGCATATCACACGTTTACCGGAAAAGGCAGAATAATGTCTGCCGTGGTAGGTCGTATAGCTATAATTTAAGCTGAAGGTGAACAAACCTCTAAAAGACAACATTTTAAGAGTAAAGAAAGTTTTGTTTTTAAGAAAACAAAGTGAATATGAACTCCTTAGACAAAAAAGAAATATTAAATTAAGTACGTGCAATAAGCTGGTAAGAAATTTTTCGACAAGTTTTTCGGAAACCTATAAATAATATAATTATTTATATACCTAAAGATTAGTTATTCATTTTCCGGTCAAAATGAATTAACGGAAAGAGCTTATAGATCATTCCGTAAAACTTGGCTAATATTTTTATACCAGTTTATTTTAATCATTATTATTTTTGTCGTTTCAATTATTACGATTTTTTTCGTATCTTAAGTTTAAAAAAGTTTTACACTCACCTTGCTTTTGTAAAAACAAAACTTTTTTAATATTAAAACTCAAACGCTTTACAATAAACACATTACTAAACAACACTTATACCTAAAATTAAATAGGAAAAAAAAAATGTTTATCTTTAATAAGCTATAATATTTATAAAAAACCAACGAAAGTTTTTAAAGTTCTTCACACAGTATAAGGGGTCGAAACATACAAGTCGCTCAGATATGTTGTGCCATATCTGTATTACGAATATCGGTATCGCTCGATGACGACTACGGACTACAATAAGTGTCGTGTAAACGTGTTCTTGCTTCTAAAATCGTATTCCGAAAATCTTACGCGTCTTAGATGTGAAATCGAAAAGCAGGCTGAAAAAGGTTCACCTTAAATATTTTGTAAATTAAACAATTTTTGATACTCTGGTAAGGCTCGACACCCTCGAATCTGGGTAGAAATATCAGTGCTCAATATTTACGTAGAGTTTACGTACGGGGACCGCGCGTTCTCGGCGCAAATGAAAACGGGCAATATTCAGGAGGGCCCGGGGCGTGCTGCGAGAGATAGTAATGGCTGTAATGGAACGCCGATCCTTTGTTTGTACCGCAGCGACCCTTTTTATTTGTGATTATTTGCCTGCAATGCGTGACGGCCGGCTGTGAAAGGGTTAATGTATTTTCATAATTACAAAAGATTATATTACACTTATTTATTTTACTGACTGACGAATACTCCTTTATTAAGAATGAACAGTTATTTTATTAACTATTATTTAGAAACTGTGTACTATGCGTGACGGAAGGTAATCACTGTTAAGTTGGTTACTACAATAACTGTCAAAACAAATATATACTATTATTTCCTTTGTAGTAATTTCATTTTTTGCTTTGGTGAGTGGCGACTGCTAACAGAAGCAATATTTTTTTAAGAGTTAAAGACCATATGGTAGGAGTTGAAACAGTAATTGAAACTATTAACGCAGCCTTTTTCAGAAAAGTACTGGAACAGGTGGCTGGAACATAATATGATAGTTTATCTCAATGTGGTAAGCGACATGTTGTTGTCAACGCATGTTTCTTGTTGACAGTGGAGTCTCACGAAAGTGGATTACGCGGGGAGATGCTATTGCTAGGGCTTTCAAAGCCAACTCTGCTTAGGTTGCGTGAGCAAATAAGAGAGTAGCGGTGAACTTGAAGGGTTCGTGTCAGTGTACAAGCCCTAGGAGACGCTGTGCGGGTTTCCATGCGCTATTTCTGTAGGCGCGAATGTGTTTACGCCTACACGCTGCAAAGAGATGCTCTTCAATAGCGAGAAACCTTAATTTATTTAATTTAATTCACCAAAACAAACAGAGTCGTCTAGTTGATTCATATTTACACACTATATTCGTTAAATTTTATTACGATTGACAAGATAATAGGACTTTTTTTTTAATATTTCAACAGTTAAAATGACAATAAATGTTTTTTCTTTTTCTTTCTTCTGTCTCCTAGCTATTGTTGCAATTCATTTACATTATCCTTTCAAATATTTTTGCGCCACGTCTTATTATTATGTTGTGTCTCCTCATTCATATCGATACATCTCACGTCGTTTCTGATTGTCTACAACCAGCTGATTGTTGATCGTCCACAGTCTTTCTTTCCCTTTTCTGTATTAATCACTCTCTTAGTCATGTGGTTATCCTTTCGTCTCATTATACGTCCATACCAAAGCAATCAGGGTTTCCCTTAGATTTATCTTGTACTTGGCGGTCTTATAATTGTTACGGATGTATTCGTTTTTAATTCTCTGACACCTTCAGATTGACGAAGCATTTTTATTTCTGTGACGTGAAGTTTAAGTTCGTCCTGATATCTCATCGGCCAACACTCAGATCCATATAGCACTACTAGTCTAACTTTCTCAAACAATACAATGTTCTAAAAAATGCTTTCTTAACATAGTGCATCTAAGCATTTAAGCACAGAGAACAAAGAAGAGAAAGACGTGTTATTTAAGTGCCACGCCGAAATTGATATGCTGTGTATTTTATAAATTGTAATACAAGCACTGTGAGCACTGACTTAAAAATTTTCACTTAGTCTCTGGCTATGATAATATTTTCACTTAGTCCCTGGCTATGCAATATTCTTCAAAGAAAGAATTAAATACATGGCGGTTCTAGAATTCCCAAAGAAAAGAAAATTTCAGGAATTATTGAAACAGCTTGTTTGGAACTCGAGCAGCTAATTGTGATGAGCGTTTACGGACTTTTCCATTCTGTTTATGAGTTATTTTAATCGATTATAGACAAGTTTTGTCCAAAATCAGTAGAAAAAACAAATACATTTTATTATGTGAAGAGTATCACATTAGTAGGATTCTGGAGTTTTTTAGATCATATACATATCAAGCTTTTTTTAGTATCTACACTGAAAAAAAAAATTTGCCAAGTTTGCATTTAATTTGATGGAATAAAATTGCCTTGCCTTAATAAATAATTTGTTGCATTAACGAATATTGCGTATAATTCAACCAATCGGAGTTTATTTATTCACCCTCAAAATTTTTGTTGTAATGTTTTCGTTTAATTAACGAATACACTTCACAGAATTAGCAAACGATATTGTTTGTTAGGTGGTATAATATAAAACAGATGGCAGCATAAACGCTGCAGTCAAACCAAGTGCCATTGCAAATTAAATTCTGCGTACTGTACCATATAATACATGACAATGCAGACTGTCATATAGACTATATGACTTCTATATAATGCTTACAGGTTTTGCGTAAAAAAACATTAAAAACTCCTAAAAATTTTTTGCTTATGCAGGAATTGCTACTTAGCCATCTTTGATGATGTTTGATTACCTCCGTTTCTGTTGCCTTATTTGACGTTTCCCAAGCATTATAATTTATGGAAGTTCCACAAAGCATATGGGACGCATATAGCTTGTCCTTCAAATAGAGATACATCTTTGAAATTGATAAAAAAAATTGAGATTATTAATTGTAAAACATTCAATTATGTATTTAAAGAGGAAATAAATCATTTAATAACCCATATTTATATTATGAAACTGTATTATTTTGCGCGCGGCTCCGCCCGCGTGAACGTATAATTGATTCATCATTTTCTATATCGAGTAATCTAACTCTCATTAATTTCAATTTGAATTATGATTTTATATTTAGTTCAGAGTCACACTTCAGACAAAACGATAGTTTACGGAAGTGTTAAATTATTTAATAAACTGTCTAACCTTATCAGAAAAATTACGTCAATAATATTATTATAAAAACGCCTTAGGATTTATATCGTTAAAGACCTATAGAATCAATGAAACAAGCTGTATACTGAAAGATCCTTGTAGCGAACACTAGCTTGCGTCCGCTACCAACTATAGCTTTGAATTTATCTTATTAACGCTTAGTATAATTTAGCAAATTGACTTTAAATCAAATATCGTCACAGTTTTATACTGAAGGTTAACCTTACGTTAAGAAAACATTTCTATTTTATTTTTTGCAGTAAAATTACATTCGTAATCACAGAGGAGACACCAGTGCCTTGCCGGATTTTTAGAAAGGAATACGATATCAGTGGAAAGGATAGAGGGTCATCGTAACTTTTAAGAAGAAACAGGATATCTGTATAACTGTCCATTTATAATATGACTCCAGGGAGTAATTTGTAATATGACTCCCTGAGCGTAACTTAACTGCGGAAGCCATTACTATACATCTGTATTATGTGAGGCTATGGATATAGTACTACATACAACTATATCTCACCGGCTGGGCCTGCCCATTTCCGTGATGCAGCCAAGTTGGCCACAGCGCAGCTGTACCACATTTACTTTTACCCGAAATCATTAAACAAGAAACGCTGACATTAGACGAATTTCGATATATTTTTTTTTGAAATACAGGAAAATTTTTAAAATGAAATTGAAGGGTTTTGCGAAAATTCCAAGGCATTTGATTGCAAAAATCATAAAAATCTGAACAGAAGCCTACTTTGCTAAAGGATGAACGGGCAATAATTTTCTGAAATCGTATTTGAGTAACAGAATCCAAAGGGTTGATATGAATAATATAAATGCTCAAGCAATCATTGGCCCATATCTACTTTAGAATGTATTAAAAACTTACTTATCGTTGTTATGGATGTTCATGAAATAGTTCTGCTTTCATAATATACTTCATTTTTTTATTATATTAAAATGATAACATATCTCCTACAACGATAAGTATTGTTATTTTCAAATAAGATAAATGTTTCACTGCAAGATCCTCGCTTTTCAATGAGAAGATAATAAAACATCATTTCTAAATACAAATCGTATATGCGCCACTATTTTCGTACGAAAAAAAATTAGGGTTTGTTTATTCACTTCTTAATTCACTTAATAATCTTGTATACTATGTCACAAACTGCAATAGGAGTTTTATATTAATAGATTGGCGAAAATGCTTAGCCTTCTCTCTATATCGTTAAGAAGATTCATGATTTTTCCCAACATCAACAGCGCCAAATTAGTTTATTTTGGCTGATTCGGAAGCCTGATGATATGACAATATAACATCTTGCTTTGAAGAATTGACGTGGGTATTTCTAGAATTTTCGTGAGGCTGTTTAGGATATGTATAATTCATGACCTTAAGTATATTTTAGAACTAAGCTTAAGAAAATAAAAATGTAAACTATGACATCACATTTTCTTATTACGAAACCAATTTAAAAACCCTCATTAACTTGTAAAAAGCTATTTGAATAATATAGACTGCTTATTTACATAGGCTGTGATGTGTGTTTTATAATATGAGTAGCTTGATTTTCTTTATGGTTTTTGTTATGATTTCCAATTTCAAAACAGTCTCTTCAGTAGTTTAAGCGTTCAGTGGTAAAAGACATTCATAATGTTAGTGTAATGTAAATAAACTATTTTATGTTTCGGGATTATGAGACCTTAAACAAACATACGTACATAAATAAACTAATTAAATATGTATATTAATACGATATACATTAATTGTTGGGCTTATATGACTAAACAACGTAATAATAACCTATTTGAAATCGGTATCAAGATTGCAATCACGGGCGAGATTTGGATCGTAATCGAGTACAGAATCGTGATTGCACTGGAGTGCGGGACTGTAATTAGAATAGATAGTGCCTAGGCCCGAACGGACAATGGAAAGCTATATCATTTGAAACAAATATTTTCTAATAGAATGCATTAATATTGTGATACGATACTTGTAATTATCTTTATTTTGTAGGTTTTACAATGCCTGCTTTTTCTCCGGAAGTCATTTGTAATGTAAAGTCAATTAGTGTATAGCTTGAAATTTATTAATATACACTCTCAAATTCATTGACGTACGTCTTGAACTCAACACACACAAAAAGGTCGATCCGCGTTCACTCTACTCTATTCTACGGAACCGCAAGCCTAACAGAAAGAAAAGGCAGGAGAATAGCGCTCTTCGGTCGAGAAGCGGCGGGTGAGTATCACGTTACGCGAGATCATCTGTTGCGCGCGGGCGCATAATCCAGCCTAATGGAAAACTGATCCATTGTTAATGGACACGGCCGGCCGCCGGGGCTTAAGGCCGGGATCCCGCCGACTCGGACGTTGCGCAGCTCTGGCCCGCAGGTGAACTGGATGGCTTTATTCAGAAGATGTACAATGCGTTAAGTCAAATTTCAAACGCGGATTCAGGCAATAAAAAAAACATTAAAACTTGTAGTTGCGTAGTTTAAAGAATGAAACAGAAAATATGCTATAGTTAATAGGTAAATAAGAAAATGTAAAAAAATCTAGAAAATAAGCATATATAATCTATATCATAATTTTAAAATTATCTATAAGACGTATCTGAATATTGAATATATTAACAAATATACATTTCAGGTCTGAGTAATAGTAGCACAACTACTAGTCAATAAATTTAATTTATGCCGCTATCCTTAAATTTACAAATACCTTACAAAAAAAATATATTAAAATTAAAAAGCTAAGTTTGAAAATGATACATAACGTAAATGAATTGAAAATTTAAAAAGAACATAAAATATTCCAAATACATCATGGGATGGTACTGCGTGATTGAAAACTAGTTTTGGAGCTAGAAAAGTTAGTGCCATGAAATTAATTCATAAAAAGTATTTTCAATAACTTTACACATTAGAAACACGGTAAACTTATGACACGATTGTACCGTGTTAATTGGCCGCTGAAAAAAGTTCCAAGTATTTGAAAAATGCATTAAATGTAGTTTAGCTTAATAATTTGAAATCAGTGTTGATTTAATCATTGCTTCCATGTATACACAAAATTAAATTCGGTAAAAAAAAAAATTAATTCATTATTTAAATGAAAACAACATTAACTCAAAGGTTTTTTTTAGAAAGGCACTTCGATGACTATTGTAATTATAAATCCAGAAGCCTGATTAACAAAAATGGACCACTTGCCACCTTAATATATGATATAGATACATATTTCACGATCATAAGTCGTGATGCTTAAGTAAGCAAAAAATATTTGTTGGGCGACGACATCGTCTTAAGTTCTTTTTTCACTCCTTGTCTATAGCAAATACATTCGCATTTTTATTGAACAGGAGTAAATACCATATAGTAAGACAATAAATAATATTGGGACACGATCAGCATTCACAAAACGGCTGATGCCTTTAAATAGATTTCAGCCACTCAAATTAGATCTTCAAATATTTATTTACGTAATCTATATCAAGCCAGTAAATACACATCGACAGCCCATTTTTATCAACATATATGTCATTAAGATATCATAAATTACAATTACTTAAATTACTAACTGTCATATATTATCGACTTCCAAACATACGTAATAAGATTGAACATTAATTGTAATTAGTCAAATTTTCGTCGCTCATGATCGAATCGAATTAAACGTTAAGGAATTTATGACCTGATCGTATAATTACTACAATGTACTTAAACAAAGATCAATTCTCAAATATCATTCAACGTCATCACTGACCTACAGCAATCCATAGTTGGGCACGAGGCCTACCTTAGGAAGGTTTACTCTAATGATCTCGACGCTGGACAAGCTAAGCAAAGTACTCCGTACTCCATGGCGAGAATATTGAGAAGAAAAGTTTCATGGCTTCTGGAAAATCTCTCTAGTTGTACAACTATAAAAAAAACGGTACCCACATTACAACTTTAGTACCGGAAACACACTGAGAAAATATGTTTTTTAAGTCACCAATTACATCCATTTGCATTTAAATAACTCGTCATTAAGTAAGCTAATGATAGTAGAGGCTGTGGACGCGACACGTCACAGTGCGGTTCTGAATTAAAAACTATAGTTTATAGACCATATTTCACTTAGCCACGACGTTTTATAAACATGGTTTTTATGCTTATTCTCACACTGCATGTGGTATTATAAAATTTATTGATCTTCTCAGTTTTACTACATAACTTTGTGGCGCATTTCATCTGACACAACTATGTAGGAAGCGAGAGCAACTTAAAGGTCTCTTCTAAAAGTGGTGTTAGAAAAGTATTTCGAATTGCCCACTAACGGGCTGTATCAGAAAAGTCAAGTCCTGAGGTTTGCATAACTGATTATAGCAAACCTCACTCTGTTATTCTCCAGAGATTTATTGGCTTCAGTAAGCTACAATGACGTACCTGAAAGTTGTGGCAGCAGTGTAGAAAACGTGTCCCAGGTATAAAATAAGCACTTTTTAGAAGATTTCGTATAAAAATTTTCATGTTCAATTAACCCTAAATTTGAGACCTAAATAATTGGTCAGGCAAAAGAAGTTCATGTTTTATAAAATCCAATAGGTCAAGTTAAGGCAGCTTCATTTTTAATAACTTCTTCATAAGTATTGGCTACTATGAGTCAATATCACTTCGTCTTAAAGTTTTTAATAACGTAAAATTCTTACATTAAAAAAGTAGAGTCAACAAATCGCTTCTCTAATTCAACTCAAGAGGAAAGAGGTACGAAATTAATTAGGCCTTAATTGAAAAGTACCTTTGAACCTTTATTCGGTAGCTTTGTTTTTAAATGGTGCATTTTAAATTAACCCTTAATTAAAAAGCATTCCGACATCTTAAAAATATAAATCATTTGAAAAGAAACCTTCATTGTGATAAACGCTCGACATCACTTATACTGAATGTACAATATTATTTGTTTTCACATGCGGCGGATGGCTCAGTGATAGGTACATTGCTTTGTAACCCAAATGGATAAGGTTTGGACCCTGATCACGGATAATTGATTTAGTTTTTGAGTCACATTACTTCTTTCATACAATAGCAGATAGGGCTCAAGTTCTGAGTCCTTCGATTTGGAATAAAGATTGTGGGAGGATGGTGGACCCATGGCGTGGATACCTTAGCTGCAACTCGAAAATGGGACGGCCCGAACGGTGAGTTACGATTGTGTTTTACTTACAACTTTCGTTATGTTATTCCATGAGGAGTAATCCTAATGAGTCTCTAGTAGTATTATTTGAATTTTAATTCTTCGCTATGTTCGAGACAAAATTTCTGGTTACTAAAAACGAATTGAATTTCAAATTTAATTTAACCTAAAATAAAATGAAATGTCATACATATAATTAAATATTATATATATATATATATATATATATATATATATATATATATATGATATTTCATCCATTAGTTTGAGAAAAGAAATAAAGACGTGTGTTTCTCTGAAAATAAGGGTTTTTATTCTTTAAATGCTAACTTAAACAATTACATTATTTATGCATAAAAACAAACACACTTACCTGAAAATAATAGAATCAACATTTGAAGCCCTTATTTCAGGTCTATTAATCTAATTTTATATAAATCAACAATTTTTATAATAAACTAAAAATTCACTAAAATTCTGTGACAGTGACAGCGGCAGAAACATAATTCTATGCAGCGCAATAATAAAGAAATACTAAAGAGGTTTTCTTTACATATATATACAGATATAGGAAAACTATGTTGATTATCAATTACACATGTATATTTATGTATTAAATATTCTTTAAACAACTACATGATAACACTAGAGCACGTATTTAATATGTTTGTTTGCTTGCTTTATACTGAAAATTATTATAAGAGTTTACGACTAGGTTCTGGTTTGGTTCACAACACTACAAACGGCTTGTTTAAGGTGACGCCGCAACATTATGGGGCGGAGCAGTAATATGTGCATGTATAAAAACTTGAGAGGTAATAATAAAGCGGGCGAGGTCGCTTCCGGAAGCAGAGACGAGATCGGAAACAGGAAATTATTTCAAGACCGCGCGAGTGGAGCATCAGGGAAAAGGCAGTTTAAGTTATTATGGAATTAATATTGCAGAAACTTTATAGGCTCGAACTCAAAAAATTTTGTTTGCATCTTTTAGATTACTCATTTTTTTGACGCAGAAACGTGTTTTCGCTCGTCGAGTACAGTGGTACCCGGTCAAACTTTGTTGTGTTGGAAAATATCGTCAAATTTAAATCGCTACCACGAGACTAATAATACGATAACAATAATTGGGGTTACGATATGTAAAGTATTTCTGTGCGCTGACTGTACGTGTTGATTGTGTAGCATTTGTTTTGCACGTGACGTTATCGCTCTAGTATAAGCGTAAAGCGTAATTGTTGGAAATTAGCGTCGCGTAAAATTATAAATGAACGTAGCGTGAGAATATTTTTTAATTAGATCATTGATTCGGGTATCATTGTAAAGAGCTTAAAAACAACTATTAGGATTCGCAGTGCAACAACAAAAATAATCGCGAAATATTTATAAAAATCGATATGAAAATCGCAAAAAGTATAAAGATGTCAAACGTATATGAGTCGTAAATACGACCTGACCTAAGGAAAGCTCACACCGAACGAAAATTTAAAAACTCAAAAAGCCCAGCGCCGAGCAAATGTCAGAGCTATTATTATGATTTTATCCCGACGTTATCTCGGAAAATCTACGGCGCGGACCTGACTACGCCTTTGTGACTCTTCTTATTTATGTTTGTAACTAGCCGTTACCCGCCCGCTTCGCTGGGCGTAAATTAACGTTCAACGATAACTGTTTTTTTTTTTCGTTCAAATACTCCCGTGGTTTAGCTCGCATGCGAAAGAATAAATGTCTCCATTTTTAATATTAGCTATCCTCGCTGTCAATTCTGGTCCCGATCACGGTGCTATAATCGCTATCAAATCTGGCTCCATTGTTAGGTGTGATCTCATTCCCGCTATACCAATAGGAGTTTTGATACCAATCTTGGTCCTTCCTTGGCCATGGATGTTAGTGATAACAGATTACCATTTTTGCTGGTATTTGTTCATTTTTCTTACATAAAAGGCAACCATGTTATATAATGTAGTATAATTTTATTACATTAATCTTATATCGTATTTGAGAACATAATGTACGCCTAATTTTGATTACAATCCATTCAGCTCTCCACATAAACACACTTTTAGTATTTTTTATGTTATAAATAGCCTATCTATAACAATTTCGCGTCGAATGGTCAAATTCCCATACCAAAACGTTCAGAAGTTTTTCCGTGACGCTCGGTTGAAAAAAAATTCATTTTATAAAAAAAATGTTAATCGGGAGAGTTGTAACTATTAGAGTCTAACACTACACTCACATAGTATTTTATTCAATGACGTGGCATTAGGCGTAAGTTTTTGTTAAGTACGATTGACTCATATTTATATGAATACCGATTCAAATTCTAAAACACCTTTTAAAATACATCATTATAATATAATCTTATCACTCATTCGGAAAGCAGTCTTTTAGCAGAATGAATATAAGTGATTTAACGCTAACTTTTTAAAGTTAAATTGTACACAATTCTTCGCTTCTGGGAACGTCTTATTTTAAACATTTTGTCGGAAAATAACGTCAGCAAAGAAAGAAATTATACTGAAATATGAAAAAAAAATACAATACGTTATTTAAGGATTACGGTACTTTAAAGTGTTAAATGAGAAATTTCGTATACCAAAGTGAGAAACGTGAGGTATAAAAATGATTATAAATCCAACCAAAATGCAAAATGCATTAAACGACTGAAAAATAACAACTTGATGTTAAAGGACAAATTTAAAAAGGACTCCATATGCCCTATTGATGGGATTACTAAAATTAAAATTTTAAATTGAGGAATATTACATTGTCACATTGTCATTTTTTTGTATTCTAATAGGTCCGTTATATTGATAGCAGAAAAATAATAAAATAAATTTATTTAAGAAAAAAATTTACTTACTTTTTGTTTTTACTGAAATTATAATATAGACTAATAAAATGAACAATATCACAGTACGTAGAATACATTAAAAACCATAATTTTACTTTTAGATTCGCAGGTCAGATAGCCGAGCTAATTAAAAACATTACTTGATATATCTTATGGGAGAATAAAACCATTTCATTGAAAAAAATTGAAAAGAGTTATAAATAAGCTAAAAAGAAAAAGGTACAAGAGAAAAGCTACGGAACTCCCTCATTACGGACGCAAGAATGCACATGAAAAGATTTTAACGCCCCAGTGGATCTCTTCTCAAATAGAACAAAGTGTACTGTTCCCTCGTCATTTTAATATTCAATACAATTGCTTCTTCGACGGATAATATGTGAATAAGTTACTATATATGTTTGGTGCTGCCTCTCGATTCTGCTCCACAACCCGCTTACAATTCGTACGGGGCGGGGACATATGTTAGTATTAAAATAAAATTAGTATTTATATTGACTAATTTAAAAAAAAAAATATAATCAAAATAAAATCAAGTACTGCTCTGGGATAGTAAAGCTTTATACGTGTGAATAGATTTTTATACATTATAATCCCAACTCCAACTACCTGACAATAACTCCACTACGCCCCACCGGAGATATATTTTTTTTTGTCATCTGATTTAAATGAAATAATGCTTATATTCTATTTCAAGGTAATCTCTAGTTACATATGAAATCCGTATTTAAATCCGTTCAATGATTTCAGATTTATATGCGAACAAACAGAGAGACAGAGCGACAAAAAATTAAAAAAATGTGATTTTCTCTTACAATCGCCTCTCTGTTTTTCATAAATGCCTTCATGTACAGACAATACAGAGTTTGACTGTTTTTTTTATACAATATGTAAATAAAGAGAACCACGCCACGTTTTCTTATTATAGAGTATCATATTCCAATTACAATAAGCATAACAAAAGTAACAATAAACGTAACTAAAAATAAATAACTTTTGTTAATTATTAAAGAACCGACGTGTGTGTGTGTGTGTGTGTGTGTGTGTGTGTGTGTGTGTGTGTGTGTGTGTGTGTGGGTGTATGCTTGTGCATATGTGTATTGTGTATATGTGCGTTCATTTGGATGTAGGTGTATGAAATAAGCCGTTTTAGCCTACGTATTGTTCTGTCATAACAGCTATCAGTCTATTAGCTTTTCTTTATATTTATAAAGTTATATTTACCAACTTTATATTTACCAACTATTTAGTTGATTCATTTGTTTGGATTTTGATATAAAACAGACAAAAGTTAAATGGACACAGCTCATATATGTGAAGAGAAAAATAATTGTTTAGCGCTAACTAAATATCCTTCAACTATAAGTAATGTTAATTTACTACAAATAACGTTATTTCTAATAACGGTCCTTGATAACGTCCAATAACTTCAAAACTTTTAATATCTTGCACATATTTCCACTTCCAAATAAAGCATTATTTAATGTAATATGAAACCAAAGAGAAAGGAAGGTATAAGGGATCTCTTCGTGAGGTTAAATAGCCTGTCATTCAAGCATTGAATTACAATTTAGAAAGTTATTTCCCATCTGGCAATATTTATTATGTGCTGTTTATTCTCAATTTTTTCAGACAAGACTGATTCTATTTGTTTATTTATTTTATTAAGGTCCACTTTTAAGAGAATCTTTTATCAAAAGTAAAAATTATTTCTGAAAATATTATAAGGTCCACATACAAACATGTGAGCTTTATATGTCTGTCTGTATGTTATTGAGTGCATTGTCATAGCATTGTATGCAATGACGATGTGGTGCAAATTACTAAAAAAAGGTCGTTCGAGTAATAGTAATGCTCTTGCGCGCCTCAAAAAGGTGTTTCTTAAGGTTCTACATGATACCAGCTGTGTTTCATCTATGTGGGTCCAATTACGTTTTACGGAACTCTCAAAAGCGTCGCCGTTTGGAGCATTGGAGCGGCATCGGAAAAAAATATCACCGACCTCGACTCGTAAATAATGATTTCAAGAAAAACAACAACAAACACAGACGGCGTACAAAAGTTTACCCGCCGCGGGGCGGCTCTGTAAGAGGGAATTCTAAACTTCTTTCTTCAGCGATGGAACAAATCAAGTGATCCATCATAAAGCCCCGGTAAAATAAATACGTGGATCATACGCGTCGTAAAAATATAAAGAGGAGAGTGCGGTTGTTTGTCAAAAGCCGCGCGGCCCTGGGGGACGCCTTCCCCTCCACGTACGCCGATGGGCGTTGACAAACGTGGCATACCGCTAAGCGATTTTTTCCGCGTGAACGGCATCCGGCGGCGTAGCGTCGTAACTGACGAAGCGAAAGTCTCGTAGGTTGTCCCGTTTCCTATGAGGTTCGTATTTTTTTCCTTCCAGAATTGTACTTTAAAAGTTTCTAGTTCTGTGTCAGTGCACGTAACTGTTAAGATTTCTGTCGGAAATAGATAGCGCGCCAATTGATGATGCGTTTTGAAATGATTTGGAGTTTCCATAACGATAATACATGGGTCAAACCGAAACTCCTTAGAAATTGAAAAACTGAGTTAACTCGCAAGTTATTTTTAATATTATTATGTTATTTCATAAAGTCCGTTGAGAGGAATACATCGCTGCATTTCATGAAACCACTAAGAGAAACACTTTGTCAACTCGCACTTGGAGATCGCTTGGAAGGCCTTTTCGTAAGCAGTTACTAGTTCCTCGGCGTATTTTAGCTACTTTTCTCCAAGTTTTTTTTTTTTATCATAGGAAATAAATAATAATCGCATGATGCGAGATCGAGATTACAAGGCAGGAGAGGCAGGGTTTCTATAGCTAACTTTCCCAAGTAGTTACTTGCTTGTCTGGCGATATACGGTGAGGCGCTGTCATAAAGAAGAGCAATCCCACTGCGAGGTCATTCTTCCCAAACTTTTTCCAAAACAAGAGGTAAACAATTATTAGTATACCAGTCTGTAGAGACAGATTTTTATTTTATAAAATAATTCTCGCAAAATGACCTATCATTGCGAAGAAAGAGACCACCATCTTTTCTCTAACGCTTTAAACTCGTTTTACTTTAGTAGTCAACTCCTCGAAAGGGAATACCCATTGATCGAACTGTATTAAGGTTTCAGGATCATAAGAGTAGCTTTTTGTCCAGCTTTTGTCACCTGTAACTATGTCGTACACAGCATTTGAGTTACCACTGGCAAATCTTTGTGTCATTTTGTGGCACCAATTAATACAACGGAGTTTTTGAACGTCGGTAAAATGACAAAGTATACACCGAGAACAAAACTTCCTGATCGCAAAATATTCTTGAAAGATTTTGTACATTTAAAACATACTAATGCTTAAGCCTGTCTGAATCTGCTGGTACGTCATTATTTTGTGAGTCTCTACTATAAGTCGCACAGCACTGATATTGTCTTCGATCGTCGCCATTGAGGGACGTCCCTTACGCAGATCATCGATTAGTCGGATCATCAATGTGAATGAGTTGAACACGTTAAACCAGTTGTAAACAGTGGCGAGGGATTAAGCTTCATCATGATAGATCAACTGTAGATTTTTATGACTTTCTTGTTGGTTTAAATGACAACAAAAGCCATAGAGAAAATCTTTGCAAAATAAAATTTCTCACTGTTGGTTCATGTTAACGTTACGTAAACAATTCTCTTTTTGCCGCCAATTTGTAAAAAATTGCAAATTAATATAATATACATAATAAAGCTGGCAAAGAGTTCTAGAAGTTTAAATATGTTTCATTAACAAATTTAAACATATTATTGTACAATTCCTAGTGGTTAATTCTACAAAGTTTAAGTGTTACCTACGTGTTAAACAAACTTAGGTGAAAGTGAAGTTGTACACAATTTACACAAAGTATTATATTTTCTGCGAAGTAATTAATTATATATGGTCAGAGATCATGGCAGTCGTAAAATCTCAAACCTTATTCTAATGCATTGGAATTATATGGCTATAAGAATTAATTTGTAGTAATTGTAGCCAAAATTATTAAAACATAAGAAAATAAACGTCGTTGTTGTTGTACCAGGTTTTAATGACTTCGCTGCTGAAGCAGTATTTCATTTCACATTGATGGGCTAGTACTTTAAGCCCTCCACGCTGGCCTAGGGCGGGCTAGAGCCTGCTAAGAACCGTTGTTACCAATGCGATGGGCAGGTTCGGGATAAACAGCTTAACACGTTCTCCGAGACATGGCTCGAATGATTTAATTTGACTTAAGTTATAAACTATTGGTCAATTTTTCACTGATTAGGATCGAAACCGTCACCTTCCAGTTGAAAGGTATCGCTCTGGACCATTAAGCCCCTACAATTCGCTGTAAATAAACAGCTGTTAATACTTTTACGCATACAAATCCTAACAGGTGCTTCATCACTGTATTGATCATCACCGGCGAGCCGAAACGACTGAAGCTATAAGCGGATTTGTAAGTTATTAAAATTCAAAATATCTTTATTTTATAGATTACAAAGTAACACTTGAAATACGTCATATTTTTTGCGAATTTACACTTTACCGTTATGGTCCGTTTCCTGGATCCGAAATCTGAAAGATAACCGAGACCGAAATGGAAACGGATTCTATTATTCGGATGTTGAATGATCGGAATAGGATCTGATCGGTTTTTAATTCGTTAGGAACGGAAATGAAACTGTGATTTTATTTAACTTCGAGGTGGGATAAATATTTCCTCAAGTCCCATGTTCGAGCGAACAAACACGCGAGCGAAAGTTAGTATCACATACAACTGAGTCAGATCGACGGTAATGACAAAAGGGACACAGACGCATTGCAGTTTCTAAAGAACTCGTGTACCATCGGCGCATTGCGGCGCAAAACTACCGGCAAAGACGGCATGCCGTTTGGGTCACGTACGAGAGGACGGCAGCGTCAGTTTAGTCCGAGAGACGAGCGACCAAAAAATAAAAGCATTTTATAAAAGCTGATTTTTTGGTGTTACATCGCATTGCTTGAGCAGAGAAATAGCCTGCCATCAGTCGCCTGCTTGCATTAGCATTTGGCGCGGACATGAGTTTGAATTTGGAAAAAGAACTATATATACCTACTTCGCAAGTACCTTCTAAAACCTGAAAATGAATAAGCAAGAAGGATACTAATTAAAAATTAATTTTACGATCGTCAGTCGCGTGATATTTGTAACCGGCACGTCAGTCACACGTTAAACTTGTAAAAAATCGGTACATAGTGCAAGTACTTCCTAAAATCTCAAATTTAGTATACAGATGAAGAATAATATTATAATTGTATAAAATATAGTCAGTTAGTATATTTCTTTAACAGATGCGGTCAGTTGCCAATAAAAGGTTGCGCTTCGCCTTTGTATAATACCTACGGCGTGCTCAATAATCATTAAAATATTAAAGTTAAATAATGGATATTATTATTAAAAAATAAATATTAAAACCTAGAGTAAAATGGGAAAGACATAAAATTTATGTAATTATATGTAATAGAAAAATTAATCCTTTTATTTATTTACTAACATTAATAAATATATTTTAAATAATTACTAGGGTCTAGCTCCTATTTATGTACTATAGGTAACTACCACTAAATGTACGTAGGAAAAGATAAAATGTGTATGGACTGTAAATTAATGTACTTATTACAATGAGTTACATACAAAAAACTGAGTGATACACGCGAGGACGGTTTGTATCGAAGTGATAACATGACAGTGATGCCTCGCCCCGCGCAGTCGCACGTCGGCCCACGCCTGTTGTAGTTACTAATATAATCCTTTCAGGATTATACACTAAAAGCACATAGAAAATATTTTGTAGTCCGAGTTGCTGTTGTAATTGTCAATTTCGTCCGCCTCATCGTGTTTTGTATCAATTAAATTTCAAAACTCATCATCTGCAATTAATATAAGCGCAATTTGTGAAGTTCAAAATAATTAAATTTGTGTTCAATTGTTGAAACACATATAACTGTTCTGTAGCTATGCAACAAAAATATGGATGCTATGTGAAAAAAGAGATGCGACTTCCACATCAAAAAAAAACGAAAAAAGGGTGATATGTAAATATACAACGTAATTTTAATTATATGAGAAACGAGAAAATATTTTATTCCGTATCAGCCACAAAATCGATTTCGCTTTTTTAATTTTTTATTTGACTAATAATGACTTATAAAATTTTAAAAATTTGGTCAACAATTTTTTTTTCCGGCCTCTTGAGTAAGAAATAGGATATCAGATGAAGGAACGAGAGAGCTCATGGATAGGGGAAGGCGTTGATGGATGGAGGTTGTGGGGTGGAGGGGAAGTGGGCCATCGGAACTCTCACTCACTGAACGAAAAGAAACAGCAAAAACTGTTACTTCAAGCCTGTATTCTGTGAAAGTATGGTATTGCACCGGTCTAGGCGGTCAGTTTACGCGTTGCAGTCAGTTGACCACACGGACCACAAAATGACATTTTTGTGTCACATTTTCCCAAAAAATAATACATTATTTTGGACATAGCAAAGCACTGTACTTATAAATATCTGCCACAACTTCGTCATATGACAACCTCCATCCATTCACTTGCTTACTAATTTTAAGGTTTTAGGATGTAGTTGCGAGGTATGTATTTTCTTACAAATTTAAACCCGCGCCCGCGCCAAGCGCTAACGAAACCAGGTGACTGACGGCAAGCAGTTTCTCTATTCCACCAATGTGATGCAATAAAAAAAAATCAGCTTTAAGAAAATGCCTGCAGTTTTTGGCTACTTGACTCTCACCTTAATTGTACACTTAATATTTTAATAATAAACGGTAGCGGGAACTACTCTCGCCACCAAGACGTTGGGGCCCGGAGCTTTGTTGCCCGCGACGTTGATGCGGTAGTACTATTCATATCATTGGAGATAATTATTTACGATTGTATTATATTATCGTTATGTTATTAAAATTATATTATTATCATTCAATCTACTTTGTGTAAAGTATATATAGTATACAGATTTGGCGGTTCATAAATGCACGATGGAAGCAAATCTTCTTGTGAGTTTTTATATAAAATAATAATGAATGAAAATTTTATTCGTTTATTCATAGGATTAGGCAGTGAATGAATTTGTTCATTTTACATTTTTTTTTTATATACTTTCACCTGCCCAGTGTCTCTAATCAGATTTGTAAGTGAATTTTAATCACTTCCCAGTTTCCAATTGAGATAAAATTTTGCATACATATGTAAATCGGATGACAATGCAATAATCTGATACCACCGACATGATCCAATGGTGTACTCAGGAGATGGATATTGGAACGCTTTAACGATGAACAGCGCAGGCATTCAGTTTTGTATATGCATTTGATTGTAACAGCCCGTTCTAAAAATCATCATCTCATGTCTGCTGTTCACAGGCTTAGCTCCCGGCGAGGCAATTCCTTAATGAACAATAGCGCAGACCCATTTTTAATATGAATTTATTTGTAATAGCCTGTTTTAAACATCAACATGACGTAGCTGCTCTACCGAGGGTCAGCTCCCGCTGTACAAATGCAAGCGAATCCGCGGGCAAAAGCTTACTGTATAATTCTGAATTCCAAGGTGGCTATAACAGCTTAGTGATCATTATCCATACATAACGTTGATAATAATTACTAATTACTAAAATAATTACTAAGGTAAAGTAAATGGTTTAACTTAGGTTTTCAGCTCATAATGTAGTCTGTTAAACCAAAGTAGAGTTTATGGGTTTTTAGTAGTTTGTTTTCTCAATCTTGTTTTGGTCTTTTTAATATGTTGTTTATATGTTAATTTTTTACAGTCGGGTCTTTTTTTTATTTAATTATTTATTTTATTTTAAACTTTTTAGTGTTTCTATTCCTATCAACGAAAGCGTGTACTGTTATGACTTGTACATCGGGAAAAATGTAGAGATATCTGATTGATAAGTACTAGCGTGTTAAACAAAATAAAAATTAAAATAATTATAGTTGACGCAAGCGGTTCAGTTGCGTCATACGATATTCAACACTTGGCCGATTTAAAGCCAAAACACGACCATTTGCATAGATTGTATATATGTATATATATATTTAATTTCCTTTATTTTGATGCCCTACTCGATAATTTTTTTTAATTTTAAACTATTTCCAATTTGGCGCAAAAAATCCGCCATTTTGTTCTTTTTTTTAAGCATTTCTTTAAGGACACTTGGGTTTTTAAGACAAATCTAACGATGCCTTAATTGTCGAAATCCATCCAGCCATTTGGAAGATACGTGGCAATAACAAAATTTACAAAAAAACATACAAGATCATGCGTATGAAATTGCACAACTATGACATAATAAAAACTAAAATGTTACATATTAGTTTTACTTCAAGCTCATATTTTATAAATAAAGGACATGTAATTTTGAAATGTTATAACAGACTTACAAGCTACGAATCACAAAGATAACTACGCTATCAGGAAGCATGATCGGAAGAGAAAGTATAATTTGGGACATCATCTGAATCGCAAGCCAAGTTGCGGTGTAAATCCTAAAGTAGGATCGAAATTGGAACTTCGAACAGAAATGAGACAGGATTCGACTGCGAAACCGAGGATAGGGCGACGCTTAGACGGAGGTCGAGAACGAAGCCAACTTCGGGAACTAGATTAAAATGAGATCAATATAAAAGACAAACGAAAATGTTTCATATTCACGAGGGAAAAGTTGCAAGCATACATCTAGTATAATATAAGCATCTCAAATCAGAGTTCTGGAATAATTAGCCCAGTATTGGACAGCGATATTCTAATTCTTCCACCCTTCTGATAGGCTTCATCCGACAGTGAACTAAAAGGTTAATTTTACTGATAAAGTTTTAGGTAATTATAAATCATTTATATGAAATTAAATAGATAAAAAAAAATATATAAAAACTAAATTTTGATAACTGTATTTAAAATGTTCATTATTTTTTAAATGAAAAATTCGAGAGGGCTACGATGTGATTATAAGGACGATTAATAATATTACTAATACGACTAATAATATTGTTATAAGGACGTTCATAAACAGACACAATAAAAATGTTTAACCTTACGCTTAGACCCTCCCATCGTAATACAGAGCTATATGTTACAATTTTAGACGCACTGATGTCGGAGAACAAAATATCCAATAGCCAAATGTTTATTTGAGATTTTTCCATCCACGAAATCAAATAAATATCCAACATTATTTTGTATCAATTCAAAGAGGAAATTCCCACGTCGATTCTCATCTAATAAATACGAATGTAAATATAAACACCGGCCGAAAAAATAGCCCCTCGACCCCGAAACGACCTTTCCAGCCGGAGACAAGAAAGCGGTTGTGCGTAACACAAGCTCGCACGATAATCCTATAAAAGTTGCGACTCAGCATCCAGAAATACCTACAGGAATTCACCGTATCACGTGTCGCAAAAGGGCGCCCCATTTGTTGACAAAATAGAATATAGAGGCCGCACTCCAATCCTCTTATTTAAATCAAATAGGGGCGACATGAAATGTGGGTACGGCTGCACGACCTGAACCATTCGCCGGACGAGGGTCTAGGGTTGGGCTATCAATAGCTTTTCCATTACGCGATGCAAAAGCAACAGATGGAGCCTCGCTTGTATTAATGGAGTACTTTTCACTTAGAACACAATTTATTACTTAGAAGTCTACGCGAGAAGGAGAAATAAGGATTTTAATTCTTGACTGTACAGTTAAAACTTAAATTGTAAGAATTTAAATTAAAAAAAAGTGCTTTAACTGTCACTTATATCATGCGATTGCATTTCATATTCTTTTTTTTATAATACTTTTTTTGAAATACCTTATCTTCTTCCCAAGGAATTCTGAGCAACAGTTAACCTTAAAAGCGAGCCTCAACACTTCCCACATAATTGCACGCCTCATAAGCGGAGCGCATGAGGTAGTGCTCTACTCTCGCCTTACGAAAAACGAGTGATTTTTTTAATTTAAATGTCTTTATTTATTACATGTTGCATTTGTAAAATAATGTATGCACTCAAACGGCAAGAATAATCACTGATTTTAATATCTGTAATATCTTCAAAACACATTTTGTTATAGAACATATTTTAAAACTGTTTTAAAATGTCTTTCGTGGACGTCCGTGTGTCTGTATGTGCGGATCCTGTATGTGGTCACGATAACGAATGAAATATTTCACTAATGGAGTGTTTTTTTCATTCGCTTTAGTATGCATCTGAATAGAAGCCTATTGAATTTCACTGTCTAATTCGGTGTAGTTTAATTGATATTTAATAAACAAAATTTTGACGAGTCTTTTAGTAAAAAATATTTTTTTTTTATTACATCTTAATCTAGAGAACATAAGAAACCCGAAGGTAACTGTCTTTTTCATTCTCAATGTTTAAGTAAAAATTTTGACACCACGGTATTTTTTTTTAATTTATTTCAATTTAAAAAAAAAAATGATGATTACGGTATAAATTTTTGTTAATAAATAGAATTTAGAGTATTGAACAATGCATACCAAGTAATTTGTAATCATTCATAAAGAGTGCGCTCTAGTCATTCGTCGGAGCTGACATACACATTTTTCTTTAGTAAAAATGGAATAACCGCTATGAGGCGTGCACTTTTGGATTTTCCAATTTTTTTTTAATCGGATAATACAAAAACATTACTGCTTATATTTTCAAAATCAAAATTATTATTACGGATATATCGTTAATTACATATTCAGTAACACATCCTCTTTTCACGAATCTTAATAAATGACTGGCTATTTTTCAAGTATTGTGTAAACTTTTTTAGATAAAGCACCGATTTAAGCGAGGCTTTCAGTTACTATGCAGTTGTTACGATCACAAAGTCTTTAGATTTTAAAACTGTTTGATGAAATCGATTTCTTAGGTATTGGGGGTCCAAAATTAATTATAATTTTTTTTTCAATATTTCGATAACGATATCATTTGATCATGTTATCGATTATAATAGAACGTACATCGCACATTGCAATTCTTTAATCCCAATAATATATGTTATTTTAAAATTTAATGTTTTAAAAAAATGTAAGAATTGTTAGGAAAAAATTAATTTAATGAAATTTATGCTTCATGATATTTCTAAAAGGAATCTATCTATTTTGATCAAGTCTAAACGCAAGCATACAAGTCAGTTTTATAAAGTACTAGCTTTTGCCCACAGCTTTATCAGCATGAACATATAATGAATTCTTTCACCATGTTTCAGCTATGACTTTTTTCGCCTATTTAGTCTGTTTATCTACATATACATTTCTTGGAATACCTATATAGAGTCCATGTATCACAAATGGATATAAAAAAGTTATTTGATTGAACCCAACAAAGATTAAGTTAAATATTATAGATTAGATTACATTAAATGATCAAATTGCACATGTGTGCTTAACGTTACAAAGGTTGTATTCAAGTACAACATAACACTTACTAATTACATGACCTTTATGAATTAAAGTTGATTATGTACATGATAATGTTTATTTTATCGTTGACACTACAATCACATTAATTATAAAGTCTATCGTTTTTAATTTTATCGTAGAGGCAATGAAATCTAATTATAGAGGCATTTTTTATTAGTCCCAAATTTAATCTTAATATGTAATAATTCTCATGATCACAGTTATTCTGATTTATGATCACATCATTCTTTCATGGTTTTATTTTCGATTATGCAAATCCATAGAGTTTTCTGCTAAAGTTCGCTTAGTATTCAAGCCGTAATACTCGTAAATAGTGTCAAAAAAAAGAAAGGAAAAGTCTTAGTTTTTTTATTGGGTATCTGAATTCTGACATTATAAATCCGAAAATGAGTTTGTTGTTTGCTTCTTGTCCGGCGTTGTTTCCAAGCTTCAATTAAAAGTTCCATTAGAATCAAATTTGACACGGGCTGTATTACGGAGAAACCCTTTAGGTGACTATTTATTGTAAACAAGATTGGAACCGAAATTGGATCCAAAAGTGGAATCAAGAAGGAAGATGAGAGCGAGGCCGAGGTTAGTATCAAAATCGAAATTAAAGACGAAACAAGATCAAAAGCAATATTAGAACCGAGATCGGTATAAGAATTAATAATGAAATAAATAACGAAACTAATTTGCAATAGATACATATAAATGACAAAATTTATTTTACATCCGTGTGAACAAAACCTGAGTAAAATCCAGTATGCTAAAGAAAAAAAAACCATTTCACTAGTACATTAAAAAAATCATGAATTTTCGAAGAACTTAACCTTTAAATCAAATTTAAAGGAAGGAATAAGTAATGCGATATTCAAAATGTGTTTCATAACGATTTAAAAGGTACTTTTGCACAAGAATTTCATATTTTAAGTATTTTAACGAGCCATTTGGTCCCGTAATCGGGCGTTAAGTGTTATCTGCGTAACTTCATCTAATATCAAGTGAACCGGTACTTTTGCTCGATGTCGGGATTTATTCCCAATTACAAGCTTGAAACATTTTGTAATTCTGTTAATAATTTCTCAAGAAAAACATCTTCAAATACTATCGAACTCTGTGATCTGGTTTAGCAGATACGGCCGATATTGAAGAGCGTTTTTAAAAAATACGTTTTAATACGTAGAGAGCATGCCGTAAAAAGAAGCAATGAATGAAAACATAAGCAAACCGAGCTATGATACGCAATTTTAGTGGTAATTTGAATGGTCAGAAACAGATATCTGTTTGATTCATTATTTCATATTCATCTTTATAAAGTTTAAATTTTCTTCTGTCTTGGTTTAGCTAGAATCGACTCCAAAAACTATTGATTATTTAAATGGGTTTTGAAGGCGGTTTTTTTTTTTGTAAAATTTATTTCATTTCAGATTTTTCAATAATCGGTCAATTATGTTTTCATAATTGATCTAGCTACTTTGCATGTAGATTAAGCCACGGTTAATATAATTAGCAAGGCATCGTGTTTGTTTTGGTACAGAACAAGTGGAAAGTAGTTCCTATTCCTAATTTATTATCCACGGGTAACCATTCAAAGGTCCTTACACTCTTAATTGGAGTGCAACTACCAAAATATTCTTATGCAAATTATATAAATTATTCTTATCCTTTATTTTTTCTTAATTCCGTGTTTAAGAGGTTTTATTAATAGCCAATAGGAGTAGTCTCTGTCCAAAAATAATAGTAATATCCCCTAACTCCTAACCGTTAAGAAGTGCTGTGGTTTCCATCATCAGCTCAGCAGCATCAGATGATCACTTGCACACGAAAACGCTTGTATAACTAAAAAACTTGCCAATAGCATGTCAAACCATGTTCATTACAGGGTTCTAAAGAAATTATTACAAAGAAATGCTCTATAGATGAAAAAATTGCGTTATTATACTTTTGTCCATGTTTCCCGTACAGAATAGATATGAACACTTTAGTCGCTTATAACTAGAAAAACAAGTGGGTATATCGAAGTGTTACCTTCGTTATTTTTTTTTTTTTGGTTATACGGTTAAAAAAAGGGGAGAGTGACAAAATTTCTGATAATTTCAGAACGATTATTTCCGAAATTATTTATGTAATCAGAACAATTGCTTAGAAATCTTAAAATGTTTTCAAAAGAACTGTCGACTTATATGCTGCATGTTGATGTTTGCTAAAAAAATTTTTTTCAGCTTCTGTTACATGTATGGAATACCCCCCTAGGAATATTTATTTTTGTTATTTAACTACCAAATTAAGTAGCAAGACACCTATACTATAAATTTCATGAATATGTCTTGTACTCTTTTAATAAAATGTCTGCGACATAGGAATGGATGGACGGACGGACGTACATGACGAAACTATAAGGGTTCCATTTTCGCCATTTGACTCGGAACCCTAAAAACAGCTCAAACACACAACACTAAAATATTTAAGGGTATCCCTAAATTTCTCTAGGACTTAATTATCAGATCCTGACTTGGGGACAATGGGACCACCTTACGACTACACCTTTTCAAAAGAAAAAATAAATTTTCCAAATCTATTCATAATCGACAAAGTTAGAAATGAACATACAAAAAATTCATAGATACAAACATATAATTCAATTTTTTTCTGAAAGTGGTTATTAAAACAAAAAACATGTTTATTGTGCTACATTTTTATCATCTCACTTCTGAGGCATACCTTTATCTACGACTCACCGTACTATCTGAAGCGCGGAGAGGGTGATTTGATTTAGCTTAAGTTATTCACCACTTTATCGGTTCGCTTGTAGTCAACATTCGAACCATGTAATTGCCGTATTGAAAATAATGTTCAATAAAATATATAAAATATCATCTACCTTTTAAATGTATAAAAGAGTAAACTGACTGACTCATATATCAACGTACAGCTCAAAATACTGGGGTCAGAATTGAAATTCTATACAGAGTTTTTTTTATTATAACGTAGGCGAGCACTAAGAAAGGATTTTTAGAAATTCAAAACCTGAGGGAGTGATAAGGATGAAATACTGTTGTATGGAAAATCGAAGCTGTTGAAGCTACAGGTGTTGAGCTTAATGTTTTAGTTACTTATATAAACAAATAAAATAGCTCATACTCCAAAAACAACTAATTAATTGTTTTTGAAGTCTGTTTCAAAATTGTTTAAATAAGTTTTTAAGGCCGTTTTTATCTTCTTTTTATTTTATTTCACATTTTCTTTCGAGTAATTGTGACTTCATAATTCACTAACCGACTTTACATATGGATTAAACCATAGTTAGTAGAATCAGCCAGGCACCTCTTGTATTTTTGGACGGAGCAAGTGGAAAATCAATTCCAATACCAAATTTATTGTTTATTGGTGATTGTTCCAGTGTCTTTACATTAAAGTTGGAGTGCAACTACCAAATACGTCTTATAAAAACTACATAAATGACGCTTATTATTTATACTATAAAAGTTCTACAAGTATACAGATTACATTTTTACTCACTTTCACATTAAATTAACTCATTCTGTTTTTCCTGTCATCGCTAACGCTAAGTGTTCCCATGTATTCTTGCTAAGATTTACACTTTAGATTGATATAAGTGAATAAAAATATGTAGGTAGTTTAATAAGTAATTAATTTTAGTTCTGTGTATAACCGTATAAAACCAATAACTTCCCGATTTTTGAAAATTTTCAAATTTCTTAGCGGAAAGTTAAAAAAGTTTTCTGAATCCATCTACAATTGACGACATTATCGCTGAACATACATAAAAAAAATATATGCAGATGAACATAGAACCTTCTCCTTCATTTGAAGTCGGTTAAAAAGCAAACAAAACGGCTGCAGCTATTGTCAATAAGTTATATTTTAGTTGCTTTTACAAACGAAAAATAACGACATATATCATTTTTGGTAAAGTAGCACTAAGAGGGTGAAATAAGGGTGAATTATTCAATAGAAAATCAAAGCCGCTATGTTTGTTTTGTTCGCTTTTGTTTTGCTTGCTTAAATAACTTACTCGCTTACTGTGAAACTAATTATATAGCACACTCAAACGAAAAGCTTTAAAAAAAAAATGAACTTGGCTTTATCTTTATATTTCTGCCAATAAAGACTGTAAAATTTTTTTCATTCATAGAAATTTACACCATTGCCAAGTAATACAGCCCAAAATTAAATGTGATACTATTAGCACTTACCACGTCTTTGTCCAAAACAGAACCGTGACTTGTAGCAGAATTTAATTTGCTCACAGGATAAGAAATAGAATTGAAAGTCGAGACCGGGATTCAAAAATGGGACCAAGATCAAAATCGAGAGTGGGATTGAAACTAGAATCAAGAACGTGAGCGAAATTATAATGAGGAGCAGTATTAAAATCAACGTTTACAGCGGGACCGGGATCGAGAATGGAGTTGGAATCTCCTTATATCAAGACTGGAGTTGGAAGCAAAATCGGGACCGCATTCTGAATCGAGAAGTAAAGAAATTGACATCGAGAGCAGGACCGGGATCAGAATTGAATACGGGATAACGGTCAGGATTAAAATTCAATGATGAATACAAAAGATTCATTTTATCTCTATAAAAGCGGAGCCGCGGCAAAAAGCTAGTACCATATACAAAAAATAAAAACGTAGATCAAATGATTTCCACAGAGATTTGTGGAAACCTTGTTTGTACACGGAGTTTTACTCCAAAATATTTTGGTACAATAAACATCATCGACAATCTTATAAACCATTAAGATATTTAAAATACAGCTGACAAATCTATAGAGAATAACTTACGTATTATAATTAACTTGATTTAAGAAGTAAACCCAAGTTTACATTATACGAAAATAAATAAATTATTTTCATTGCTTATTACAGACGTTAATTTTGTTTTTAAAGCGCTTTTCTCATCAGTCACGTTATTTTCTATCTTCATAATGTCTTTTAAAAAATATTCTAGAATTGCTTTTTTTTCAGCGGGACAGATTTATCGCAAAGATTACCTTTAGTGAAAAATTTGAAAGTAGGCAAAATAAAAGAAGGAAAAAATATTCATAATTTTTATTTAGATGATAAAACCTTCTCTTTGTGCCATTAGATAAAATAAATTAGATTAAACATTGTGAATGCAAAAAGACAATATTTCAAACTAATTAAGGTACTGTACTTTTAAAAATTTCCTTTCATTTCATGTTATGTTAGAGTAACATTAAATGAAAGGAAATTTTTAAAAGGTCAACAAGCAAAACATTAAATTTAAGGGAAGAAAAGACAATTTATCAAACACACAAAAATTATCTAATAAGAAAGAATCCATTAAATTGCTGAAACTGTTTCCATCCACACAAAAGCAAATAATTAGCGAGTACTATATTTATTTCAATAAAAATCTACGTCAAGAGGTGAATATTCACATGTAAAATGATAAAGAATATTACACGATTACGTCTGACATTTCCAAATTACCCAGAGTCTGAGCATCCGTCGGTGTTCTGGTTATTGCGGATGGAAGCACATAGCCTAAATTACGAAGCCTCACTTGCGTATGCAAATTGTAATAAAATGTGGGGAGAAGTATTTTAAGGCTTTCACTGTGACACAGAAGATTTTTTAAAATGATAATATTAACATGGGTTTCATTCGACTGCAACGAAATGGCGTTTAAAAGAGTGAATACAGCATCTTTGTAGATCATTTTTTTTTTTTCGTTCAGAAAAAAAATTTATTTATGTTATAATGAGTGTATGTAATAATTTCATGAATATCACTATTTTAACTTCTTTTTCCTAGCTTAATACATAAAATTAAACGCTCGTTTCAATTTTCTATTACCCTAAGACTACAAAGAGTTACAAAGGAATACCACCTTACAATTATTTTATTTCGGATTATGGCGCTTCGATCTCAAGCTTTCTTCTTCTGTGCTCAAGCCATTCGCGCTGGTTCAATGCATCCAGATTCAATAATCTATTGTGCTCTTCGAAACATAGAGGAGATAGTCCCTTATGATTTAAGTAAAAACTAACTGATTAATTCGACCTTGATCAGAATCGAACACAATATCTTCTGGTTCGAAAACAATGTTCTTAACCGCTGACTGTCATTCTTAAATACTACATCACCTCAAAAACTAAATAGTACCTATTTAAATTTTTGAGGTGATGTAAAAAAAATTCGAAACACGAAAAAATCATTTCATTTTAATGTTGATAAATTAAAGGAATAAGTAATATTTAGTAAATAATGAAAACATTATATTTAAAACTAAGACCTCAGCTCAAGAAGTCATATCGTGACTTACCGTATTGTCAATCCGTTTCAATACGCTTAATGAAACACTTACCGACATACAAATACACCTAACAGATGCATCTGAATGGGGTATTTCAACACAAAATAAGGCAAACGAAATGACGAATAATTGACAATGGGCCAGTTTGAAATTGAGCAGCAAAACCTAAGCAGGCAGAGACTGGTCGACTAAAATGTCGCAGTGCCTCTCACGACTCTTCTTGAGATGATAAACTCCTTCTTCAAGAAGTAGCCTCAAAAGAAATAGAAACAAATTAACCCTGACAGTCTAACAAAAAACAAGATATATTTAATTGTGACAACTAAGCAACAGATATCCAAAGATGTTCGTTAATAATCAACATCGTAAAAAACCAAAAATATGATCACATGGTTGGAAGCATATTGAATTTAAATGGAAAGCTATAGAGATCTCATCTGATAAATTTTACGATTCAATAAACGACTATCATTATGAAAACATTTGAGTTGAACTTCAAAATCGGCTTAAAGACCGTCATCAAAAAATAAGTTATAAACCATCTCATGACACCCTAAATTAATGGTGTATAACGTAAAGGTAAAAACCACATATAAGGTAGAAGTCTTCAATTAACATATGAAAGTATTATGAGACACGTATCAATAAACAAATTTATGCAATTCTGCGACATGAAATATGTCGCTTCAATAAAAATGTCTTTAAAAGGTCAACAAACGCAATAAGGATTTTAAAGTATTTGCAATAAATTTGTCTATTATGCAAAATCAGACGACCAAGATTGAGGTCGATAAAGGCAAAATGGTCTCGGTAAATCCAAAAAAATTTGAGTAGAAATTATAAACTATATTAGCAGTTATACACACCACTTTACTCTAGCTTTTAGAACTGATAACCTCTGAAAAAGTAACGTTTTAGAGTGGCGACTTAGACGAAGTAGACGTAGCAGCTTTGTATATATTTTCACTACTCTCTACTACTGGTTGGACTGTTGACTTGGTATAGGTCGCGGGCCACCCTTTTTTCAGATGACCCATAATTTTACCTCATATGGGGTATGTCCCTATGTCCAGCTTTGATTGGACAAAGCAGCAATTGGTTAGCAACTGCTGGACATAATGTCCAGAACCTTATGTCCAGCAGTTGCTACCTAATTGATGAAGATAATGTCAGAATTTACGTTCGTAGTGTTTTATATTTGAAATTTAATTTTTACTGAAATTGTATGTTTATATTTTGATGGTAAGCATAAAGATTAATCGATTGCAATAATTTTGACGCTACAAAAACTGATAGTATCTTACGATTTATTTTTGGACAAGTATTAAATTTGTAAACATATAAAAAAGGAAAGAAGTAGGTGTAATTAAATAAACTGCAAAATCAATACAAATCTACGAAGTAAGAGGTAATCATATGAAAACCTCAATCTTAGTATAGAAACAAGTAGTATGCAAAAATATCCAAAAGCTAACAATGAGCACAACCCTTTGCAACTTTAGGTATTAACAATGGAGGCCCGGATGTCCCAGTTGGCCTAAACTTCGCAAAAGACAGTTCAATAAATAAGCTTTCAACGGAACATTTCTCCTTAGAGTTCCCTGTCCCAACGGTTATACGACGTTTGCTAACTAATTTACAGATCAAATGTTCTGTATTAATTGTTACGATTAGAACTGGGTTATGTAAATTTACAAATTTTGGATTCATCATTCACTAAATACATTTACAACTGCAGGAATGAAATTAAGTACACTATTTGAATGGGTTAGCAGTCAATTTTTTTTTTGGCATCAGAATTTTTTTGATTGTTTCTTTTTCAACAGCCGTTTTCCAATAATAAGTAACCAAAAATGGTACATTTATGGATATTCTATTTTCACAATAATTCCAATCCAACAGGACGAGTTGCGAGTCCGTAACTACTTAGCTGTGTGCGAGATTCACACAACAAGTAAACTCTTGATGCGTGGATTTCCTAAAGATGATTTCTTTCACTGATAGTAAGCGTATATCGCTGTATTTTACAACGGAAAATTTATCAATATAAGTAAATGAAAGGCATAATGTACAATACAGATATTTAATTCATATTCAGTGAGATATGAGGTTCAGGGCGTATGTTTTTTTTTTATGTGACCTCTGACATATATACCGTTCAACTTAGGTCTATTTAGTTAACCATTTCATCAATTGAGACATGATATACATGGTAAACATAATTACAATGTAATTAATGCACGCCACCCGACATGCGCCGAGAAAAGATATATAATCAAATTTATGATGTTCACAAACAAATGATATGATAAATTTAAGATTAATGTACCTGATTTAGGACATTGATTTGAGTTAACTTCCACTTTTATTTGTTCTTGGACTTTCATATGTCGTCCAAACCTCGGCAGTAGGTAGTGCAGGCAGATGTGTTTTAGCAAGGATCCTAAAACCACCATAGACATGTGTCACCGATTATAATCGGGATAATGGATTTCACAAATCACTTCTCTAAACAGAACATCGTATCTTACCCTTTGCTTAGGAGAATCCTGCGAAAATACTTTTATAAGACAGGAGAGGATTGATTGGTTATAATATTTTCTTCAGAGAAAATTGGTTTCTACAATGCTTGTCCTGACGCTTTTTCAATCAGAAAAAGAACACCCACAAATTATTGTATTTAAAAAATGATGTTCGATATGACACAAATGACAGATGACTGATCAATGTAATGAAGAATTGAATGACAATAACGTTATGATATCTCGTTCAGAAGCTGTTATCTAATTATCACATTAAGAGGGAAATTCAAATTTGTTCAAATTTGCCAGCAAACACTTTTTTGAGTTAATTTTGAGGTGTTGCAAGTGATTGCAATTATTAAATATGATTTAAAAAACGTAATATCCATTTCTGTATGAACCATCCTAGGGTCCCGATAATTTTTGCTAATCTATGAAATGAATTCAAATTTTTCAGTTTTAGAAATCTCTGAGCTATATTGGTTAAGGACGAAACAAATGACAAAATGTTCCCCTTTTTAAATACTAAGCAATATTCCCATTTAAACGATATCCTTGACGCAGTCAATATTAATCCAATAAAGAACATAATTATACTTCCATACAATATTCTACTAAATTCAATTGGAATTCATGAGTATTAATACCAATAACCTCGAGATTTGAAATTATAATTACTGGCAATCCCGACAATTCCCGTTTTGATTCAAGTAATGATTTATTAATGAACAAATCGGGTTGGAGAATTATAGGACATGTATATGAATACGAAATATTATCGTCGATTGTATAATAGGTACGGAAATACGAAATCGTAAGGTAATAGCAGTTAAATAAACATTTCAACAATCAGACAAATTAATTTAACTCGTAACTTATATAAGTGACTGTTTAAAATTACTGTTTACGTTTAACTACCTAACATGTAAACAAACCTTTCACTTATGTTTGGAAACAGGCTTAGAGTATAAATTATATGATTTCATTTTCAGGTAATTTTTAGATCAATAAGAAGTAAAAGCTATTAGATAAAGCAAACACAAGACGATTAGAATAACTAAAATTTCTGAAAAATAGTAAAAATTTCCGAATATTCCAGTTATCTTAATTCACCTCAAGAACGTCACAATCCTCGCTCGGCGGAATAATATATGACAAGATCAGGACATCGTGATATAAAAATAGTGATATAGTGGCGATGATCGCATATCAGATGATGCCATATATTTCTCCGCTTGTGGTTTGATAACATTACCAATATGGAAACTGGCGTTCATATAATGTAACAATTTTGGCAATACAATTTATATTTGTATATAAAAATTAATTATGAAAAACAAAATAGAATTGTTTAAAAGAAATAGTGATCGACATAAACTTACTATTAGAATTAAAAATAAACTTTGTTTGCATTAATCGGTCGACTATGCAAAGTCACGGATTCATTTAAGAGGTTCTGTGTGCGCACGTCCAATAAGGTTTATGTGGATATACAAGGTTAACCTTTATAAAAAATTTTGATAATCACTAAACTAATACTCAGCAAAAAAAGGTGTTATATAAATAGAATACCAGCTTAACCCTTTATCAGGTTACGTCAGTCAGCAATAGATTTGTATTTATTTTAGTAGTGTATTAAAAAATGTATTAATAAAGAGATATTAAGTTTCTTGCTCTTTCTTCTTGAAGGAAAACTGCCTTTTAATAGAGTGCTAAGTGCGAATTAGCAAAAATTGTGATACATTTTACGTATTATTTCATTATTTATAAAATAAAGATATTTTAAATTTTAGTTTGAAATTCGCCGACTTCAGTAGGATGGATATATTAAATGCCCACTCCGTACATTCAAGTCCGTTGGCGCATAGTTTAATTTACGTAATACATGGATCTATTGCTGAAAATTTTAAGTGTATAGCTGTTATCATCTCATATAGTGCCAGCGGATTAAAATATTTAGGAAATGTGTTTCTATGCAACTCCTTGTCTAAACATTAGAAACGTATTTAGTATTTTTATGACTAGTGTACATACTCGTATCAATCGCACTTGCAGGGCATAAATTTATTTTGGAGCTCTCGTTTACTTTTTACAAACACAAGCAGTGAAAACAGACCTCTTATTGGTACAATTTTTACATAATTTTTTCGCTTCCTTAAAGATATCCATTATTTCATGCAAGCTTGCTTTTTTTGCTTAAAATTTGTCCTTTCTCAAGTTATTTCACAGTATAACTTGACAGGGATCAGATCTCCACTGCATTAATTATGCTATCATTCTTTACCCATGGCAACTTCTATTACCGCGATCTTATATAAAATTATCTATATATATATATATATCTTTTTTGGTGAAATCGTGGACAATTTGCTTATTGCATGAAAATGAGCCGACTGGACCGGTGAGATATCACACTTTTTGAATACAGAATAAAAGTGAAGTAGCAGCTTCTGCTATTGCGGTTCGTCCAATGAGTGAGAGTTCCGTTGGTCTACTCCCTCACCATCAGCCCCCCGCCCCTTCCATCAGATACTCTATTCGGTTCTAAGAGACTAGCAATATACTGGTGACTCTTCCAAGATTGCGAATGTCCATAAGAGACAGTGGCCACCTATTTCTGGTGGCTCGGAAGTATATTTGCACCTTAAAATGCTAGTAAAAATCGTTCTATTTGTTTATCTTGCTGCTGGAGATATGTATTGAAAATGGGAACTATGCAGATCCCATCTGATAACTTTAAAGATAGAAAATATTGCTCTGATATTCTGAAATAGAGTCTGCACCCGTTTTTTCTTAGGAAGTACTGAAGTTCTTACACTGAAACTAGGGTGCGTTTAACAACAGCCGCTGTAAGCGACATACATGGACACTGGACAGTGTCTGCTACTTTTCATACCATTTCGTCATAAGTTTTTCTATGTAAACTTACGAAAGCTCAGTAAACAAATTTTTGCTCAGTTCTTGACAAAAAAATATTCTAGATATTTGACAATAAAATTCTGAGGCTGTACATTTAATCTAAGTATACAAACTGGCTTTTCGATCTGAAAACTTACTTTCAATCTCATACCTAATTCATTCAATGAACTGGAGTAGAAAGCATATAATTAACCGAAAATTCTTGTTTAAGCTAAATAATGTTATTCCTACTTAGCATTCAGTTACGTCCTTTTTGCTGCACGTGCATAAATACCTCAACGCTTAAGAAGTATAATAAAGAGCTGTCAGTGTAGGTCACACGTCATTTTATAGGAAAGAGATTAGTATAATTGTTTTCTGGCGCGTTTCTGGACTACCATTATGAGAGTCTGACTGGTAACTGCCGCCCCCGCACATGTCTGAGTGACGACGATGCCTCCGTACGTATTCAAAAGTAAAATATATAAATGAAGATGTGAAATTTAAAAATTCTGTGTCATAAAATTTAATGTCTCACGTATATAACAAGATAAGACGTTTCTTTATGTTTAACAGAACCGCAATATTAGAACATTACTTAATACATAAAATTATAAATATATTTTTTAAATATTTTTTTATGTTCTAACACAGCGCAAAGAATTTATGAGCAAATTTATTTATGCTAAATAATGAAGCTGATTTATTATATACACAAAAACTGTAATGAACTATACAGAATATAATTTACAGCGCGGTTGAAGCATGAAGATTGATGTATGTAGTTATTTCTAAAACTTTGCACTGAGTATTAATATAGAAATGACAAATAATTGTCTGTTACAATTATACCAGGTGTATTCTGTAATGTTTATTTACGACCTGTTCAAAGAAATTTTAGGGAAGGTTAATTCTCATTAACTGCGAAATTCAAAAGAAATCATTTAAATAATACTATAATTATTTCACTCTCGGCCTATTTAGCCGAAAGCGTGCGTTCTTTTCAGAAGTGTTTGTATCAGCAAAGAAAAGCCTCTGAAAACGAATTAATGAAGTCGTTAACGTCCAAGCCATCTGCATGGTACTGGATATAACCGCCGGGGCGAGAAGCAAAAAGCGCCTGCCTGTGCACACTTGTCACGATAACAGCGATAAATATCGCACTTATAACCATATATCGGACGATATTGCAGCCGATCGCGCAATAATAAAGACGAGAGCCTAGGATAAGGTAACGTCTATTAAGTATTCAGCGTCTAGGGTGCCTGTTTTGTCTACTAAGATTCATAAATTATCCATTAATGGATTTTGCTCAGAACAGTTCGACTGGTCCGATAAGGAACAAGTTGCCATATAAATTTATATTGTGAGATAAGAAATATATATGTACATAATTGCAGTCCGACGGATAAATGTAATAAAATTCATTGGTTTCATAAAATAAATGTCGTCAATATTAAGTTATAAAGACTTATATTGTCTATGTCCTACATCTATACAATTTATTATATTTCTGAAATATTTTGAAGATTTATCTTCATACACAAAGCTGACAACACACAAACATCAAAAGTGTTGAATCTAGAGGCCTTCTAATTAATAACTATGTGGTTTTATTTGATTACTTTTATTTTAAAAAGTTTTGAATTCGATAAACAATAAAAGAAGCTGAACAGCGGTTGACCCTAAAGGCCATCCCTGCAACTTCCCGCTAATTTTAACCGGAAAGCTAACCGTAAAGTAGTTTGTTGCGACATATTTGAGCTATTCAAGCTTGAAAAATACGGCTTATATGTTATTTTGAGCTTTTCGAGCTCAAAAGTCTGGTATACATTAAACAAACTATTTTTTTACACAAATTGTTCGATGTTAATTTATTTTATGGCATTTGACGTCGTTTTTTTTGCTCTCTTAGACGAAAATTATTTTAAAAAACTTAATTAACGAAATTTTAAAATGATTAGACAACAATTTTTCTCAAACAAATTGACCGTGTCTGAATTGTTTATTAGTGATTGATTCAATCATTTGAGGTTTTAAATATATGAATTGTTGAAATCGATCCGTATGATCATTTGAAATTTCTCAATAAAAAATCGATAAGTCTCAAAATTTCAAAGTTATATCGAAAAAACCTCTTTTTTTTTTAATTTTAAACGCCATATCTTTGGAATGCGTTGTTCGATTTCATTGTTCAAAACGACAATCGACATAGTTTTTATGGCCCAAAAATGTTATATTAAGAACAAAAACGAAAAGTTTCTAAGTTATTAAAAAAAAAAGCTTGTGTTTTAATTTATTCGATTTTTTTTAACGATATTTCACGACCGAATCAACCGATTTTTATTTCCAAAACGGAATTCGACGACATTTTTTGAACTTAAGAGCTGATTAGGTTATAGAATTAATCGGTGCAATGGCCAAAAAGTTATTCTCAAAAAACATCGTTTTTGAATTTTTCATTGTTTTTGAATTGAAATTTAAAGATTTTTAAATTTCTCGGAATCTACTGGTTCGAATCAGATTAAACTTACTGTAATTCTAACTTCAGTGGAATCCTTTCGAATGCCATAAGTTTCATTTCGATCGGTCAAGCCGTTCAAAAGTTATAAGAAGTTTACACACTTACATGTACACACACATCCACACAAATATACGGACACCATCGTAAAAATAGTCAGGGAAGCTTCCTAAGGCTTCAAAACGTTGAGATATGATGAAAACTCGATTTTCGAAAAATTTTTGATTTTGTTAGCGGGAAGTTAAAAATAATGAATTTATTTAAAGTTAAAAATAAGGAAAATATGAAATCAATGATTGATAGCAATCAATGAATCGATTTTTTTAAATGTAGTGCTAGAAGAATGCTTATCACTTATTCTATGTGAATGATCAGCAATTAAGAATTATTCTACAAATATTTCACGAAACCCCGTAATAAAATTGAAGTGGTGACGTTGTTAGTATAATCGTAAATATTGGTGCCAATGAGATAACGGTGTTTAGTACTAAATTGAATACAAAAACTATAATTTATTTCATGTTTTTTATAATACATATCGCAAATATCGACACGAACAAGTGAATTTAGCATAACTCAATGTTTAACATTACACGTACCTAATTTAATTGTGAATATAAAAATGGAATGTTTAATCTTCGCAAGAAGGAAATTAGCTGTGCGGTTAGCGACAACGAAAGTTTATTTTGGCGGTCCTCACAAAAAACCTGGCAACGAGAAAATGTGTTCTTAACATTGAAATAATTCATTAGATTCTACAATTTTTTTGTACTTCTATGAAAATCTGTATATTTCATTTTCTCTAAAATTTGCTTTGTATGCAACCAAATCACACAAACATAATCATATAGAATGTAAAGCTTATGGTAAGTTAGAGCACTAAAACGCACTGTTGGACACAACACTTTTATCCCTAGTCATTTCACTGCTATTCCTTCATCTCATATCTCAATATAATGTACATTAAGATATAGTAAAGCAATTACTATCAATAATGTAAGAGATGAATTATGCCGAATTCAACCGACTGAAGGTACAATGAGAGGTCGACGCGGTCGAGCGCACTTCTTTTCTATAGCTTAAACGTGACAACTCAATCGAGAAAAACGCATAAAAATTTTCATAATTATATTTAATTTTATTCAAAATTACACCTATAAATGAAAATAATTTCAATACTTAATATTCGCGACGAAAACTTTCTTGTGCACCCCGATGGACACAAAGTGTGAACACATCACTAACTTATTTTCAGTCATATAGTTCGTATAGACGAGTTTTGAACTCGTAAGTACATAGAAAACATCGCTTTTTCGGTGAAATTTATAGTGATATAATAGGATAGTTTTTGTACATATAGATCTACTTGTAAATAAAGATATGAGTTTGTATGAATTTTACTTCCGAAATGCATTGAACACGTATGCAGTTTAGTACCACGGTAATCCTTCAAAGAGCCGATCGCGTGACATATATATCGGCAGCCCTCGAGACGGTAAAGGCGCCGACCGCTGACGGTAGTCGTTCAGGGACGCTATATAGCGGCGACCGTTACGGTAGGGCCCGGAATCGATGTCAGAAAATAGTATAGCTGTCTGGACCGAGTTGACTACCGGCAGCGGCCCGCGGCGCACGCCTCGGCGTGGCGCAGCGGGATCGGACGTCAACTCATCAGGACTACCACATCTCCCGCGAGTGCGAAAAACCTCCGGCAACTATGCCGTCGAGGTCGCGCCCGACGCCCACAGGGACCAACGCAGGCCGTCCTGCGTGCGTGTGTGCTGCCGAACACGCGCGCCGGCGCCGCGCTTCGCGCCGCGCCCCGGACCGGCCTGCTATTTTGTGACTACCCTCAATTTATTGAGATCCCGGATTTACACCACTGCACGAAAGCTGATGTCGCCACATTTTAATTCATTAAAATGCAGGCGGCTCGGCACCGCGGCCATCCCGGACGTGCAGAGCGCGCTGGTACGGCCGCCCCCGGCGCTTACCGGACGCTGTAGTGTCCGTCGCGCCGCGCGCCTACCACGTTGCAGACGGCGGGGCGCCTGCCCGGACATCGTGGGAACAATTTTATTACTCTAATTGTAAACTAATGCTTCGGGGGACCCCTCGCCGTTCAGATAGACCACCCTGACGAGGGCCAGAAGAAGAAGAGGAGGACAGCTACTCACTGGCGCGTGGTGCTGCCTCGACGTGGTCCGCGTTCATCGGCTTCCGCCGGGCGGCGGTCGTCTGCGTGCGTCGATCGGGTAGTGCCCTTCCCCGCCTTCGTCAACCACCGCTTCACAGCCCGGTACCCCCCCCATCCGACGCTGAGCGCATGCGCGGCAACGCGCGCACCCGCGGGTGGCCTGGCGTAGGCATCGGATTGACACCCAAGACAGGACTGAACGAAGAGGTCGAAGGACGCTGCTCGCTGACACGTACTGCCCTGGCTGCTGTCGTCTGATACGTAGATACCCTGATCAGTGGTCGGCAGGCGCGCTCGGTTAGATCTACGCCTACGCGGGTCACCGACGCGTGCCGCCTTGATCCGGTCGGCGTCCACCAGCGTCCGACCACCGGCGGTCGGCTGCGTGTGCAGCTTGAGCTGCGCCTCCCTCCCATCCCCGCCGAATACAAACTCACCAAGCCGGATGCCCCCCTCCACCTGGCGGCTGCGCATGCGCGATAACGCGCGCGCCCGCGGGCGGTGCGGCGACGGCACCGGCATAATACCAGAAACAATGGTTCTAACCATTGCCACTTGATCCGTCGGGGTCGTATCCCCGACGAGAAGACGCCCGGGCATGAGGCAATAATAAGTCCTCCGTCCCGCACCTGCACCCTGAAGATCGAGGGTGTGGAAGATCCACGAGTGTCTGGACCGGAGGTCGGCGGCGAGGTTGACGGCGCAGGGGCACGCCGGGGGGATTGGACGGGCGGGCGGTGCGTCGGGGGGCGGCGGCGGTGACTGTGGACGGCGTTGTCACGGCGATATAGTTTCTGGTAAAGCGCTACCCTCGTGCAGGCTGCCCGCGTCCCGCCCGTCGCGAGCTCGTATAGCTCCGGGTATCCGTAGCGCGTCCATCAGCACTACACGCGTCGTCGTGCCACGTCGTTTCCTCGTCCTTTCCCCGCGCTCCGCACCGCCTCGGGTGCGTGGAGCGCACTTCACTCCACTATCACTCCCTGAGACGGCTGTGATGGTCGAGGACGATGTCGGTGTACCCACTGACAACTCTTCTTGATCTCCGGCTGTCTCGGGAAATCTTCAGGTATGGACCCCTGAAATGGGGCCATCGCCACTGGACCGTCGGGGTCGTATCCACAACGAGAAGACGCCCGGGCATGAGGCAAGTCCTCCGTCCCGTACCCGCACCCGCAAATAGGGTGTGGAAGACCCACGAACGAACTGTTTGGACAGAAGTGAGTGATCATCGTAACTTTTCCGTACCGTCAAGGTTCTCTATCGTCGAGTTTCTCCGGTCCGGACGGAGCAGCGACCCAACACTTCACCATCACTCCCAAAGACAGCCATGATGGTCGAGGATGATGTCAGTGTACCCACTGACAACTCCTCTTGATCTATCTCCGACTGGCTCGGGAATTATCCAAGTTTGGACCGCTGAAATAGAGCCATTACCACTAGACCGTCAGGGTCGTATTCCCGACGAGAAGGCATCCGGGCATGAGGCAACATAAGTCCTCCGTCCGGCACCTGCACCCCCAAGAAAAGGGGAGTGGAAGGTCCGCGAACGAACTGTCTGGATCGTACGATTTCCGATCGAAGATAGATTTTAAGATCCAGACCGCTTTGATTCAATTGGTCTAAATATGATCTGTTTAATTGGTCGCTCTCCTAAAGACGAAGTCGAGAAAGGCAAAAATAGTATAAAATGCAGCTACAAGCTGCATTCAACCTACACTACCCCAGTACTGCACTTAGTCTGCATTCTACTATAGTGCATATCATACGTGTCGGCATATCGGAACTGAAGCTCTGCACCTCTATAGATACATAGTGTTCAGAGGTATTATTTTGACGACCTAAGTTGGCGAGGCGCCGCCCCTGCGAATAGTCAGCCGTTCAGCAAAACCAAAAACGGGCCGTTAAGTATTCCATAAGCATGCGCCCGACCCATAACACTTAAAGTGCGCATTGTTTTCAAATAAGTAACGCGACAATCTTTCGTCGGTGAAGGGTGAAAAGTCGATACATTATAGCGCTATCTAGTAGCGAGTCACAACATAAAAATCATCTCCATGTTCACTGCGTCATCAAACATTACTAATTTTTCGAAATTATCATTTTCATTGACTCGACCATCATCAAAACTTCTAAGGTACTTCCGGTAAAAATATAAATTTAAACAATGTAACACATGGATTGATAGTGTTTATACTCTTAATTAATCTATAAATCTATTTGTAATAACGAGATGGAAAATAACAAAAAATGACCCATGTGTAGTTTGCATGTATTATAAGTCAAATCTTCGAAAAATTGAACAGAAAGAGGACGAAAGAAATGCGGAATCAGGAGTGGAATGATTATAGGGTACACTTATTATAATACTGGTACCAAGTTTTAAAGTTATTTTACATTTTATTATTCAGATTCAATGTTTTCCATTTCCACAAACGTCAGTATGTAGCCACAGAAGCACACATATCACCTCTCTCACATTCTATCTCATGACATGCGGGCATTCTATTTCATATCACATTCTATCTCATTCTTACGCAAGCTAGTTCCTATTTATGCATATATTTTTTCCTGTTTACTATCACTTTTTCGTTCCATCAAGTTTCAAATCACAATGGTGCTAAAGAAGTTTTAATTAAAAAAAATGCAAATTCGTTTTTATATTAACAACCGTAGGTGAGTAATCTGTTTAATGATTTCTGTACAAATGTTTAAGTGATGTTTCAACGATGTAATTGAAAATTAAGACTTGATTAAGCAGACAAATCAATAGAAATTATTAAAAATAAAGTTAAAACAAAAATTGCAGTCGATGCCGAAGAAAGAAAAAAAATTAGTTGGAAAACAGAACTGATTGGATATAAAGAATTAAGTGATAACATTGTATTTAATGTGACGCTTGCGTTAACATGCAGCATGCAACTCACCTCTGACCCTCGATTCTTTTCTTATACTTCATATCTCTATTTTACGAATTTAATACTGATTCGAGAGAATTAACAGCTATCGAACACCTAAGCAAGTCTTAATAATTTATTTATCTTAGTCCGCTAAATAGTTTTATTGTTCTTTTTACGTACATTTCATGCAAAGTAGGCACATCCTCAGGAAAATGTAGACAGTCAAATCCACCAGGACTCAAAGAGTGTTAAAACAACCGACAGAAGCGCTTATAACTACCTCATGCGTCATGCAGTCATGTATTATCTTTATTGTGACTTAAAAACACAAAACTTGTTATTTCACGAGTTTTTATTTCCGAACTAGTTACAAATAAAAGGTCTATTTTGTAAATTAAGTTTGTACTTTATCAAGTGAAATCTGAGCGCCGTCGCATCTCGCGGGATTAAAAACATTAATTGTGACTTCTACACGTATGAGTAAGATCCTATCAAGAGATTGCTACAGAAAAGAGGTCAGGTTTCTATTTTGAATATTTTCTGGACAAAGAACTGGGGTTAAGGATGTCTAATTCTCGAAGTATGCTATAAAAATTTAGATGAGATCCTTTTGATGCTGCTAAACTAAGACTTTTTGTACACTCAAAATAGTTTTCAGTCGAACGTTTGGCACATAACTAGATGACAGACTCCGATTCATCCCACCATATACTCTTAAAGTTACAGCATAGCTTTGTAACAGACGTATATTATAAATATCTGTTAATATAGGAATTTGTCTCATGGTCAAATAAATAGTTTTAGAATATAAGACTAGGTTTGCTAACTAATTTGTCGATTATCTTTCAAATTATGACATAATATCTCAACGAAATTCTAATGTGAATCGTCTACCTTTTTATATTTCCCATTATAGTACATATTGGATCATCAACCGTATATGTTGGAATTCGTTTGCATCTCCTTAACATTTTAACAGACATCCCACCGGAGTTATAATTGACTAATTCTATATGCTTTTATCAATCATGTCTAATGATTAATAAAAGCATAAATTTTCCCTCATTTAAACGAAATTAATTTTTATCCACGATTTCGCTCATGCGTATATATATTTCCAATAGAGTTTCATCCGATCCCAACTCGAATTCAAATTAAGATCACCATTTTCAACTCTGATTCTGAAACTTTATTTTGACTTCCAGAAAGATATAATGATCGCAGCGAATGCAGAATCACAACTAAAGACGAGAACATAAATTGGAAACGAAACCAAAATAATACCGACACTGTGATCGATCATCTATATTTAAAAAACGAATAGTTTATTCTATATTCACGTTACAAAGCTGTCGTTCAAATCCAGTTCATGTCTTATATTAATTACGGTTAGTGATCTGATATTTTTATCGACTTTTACCTCCTTGCGAATGCTCAAAGCATGTTTTTAGTTTATCCGCCATCAATCAGTGTCAGAACTTCACGCCCGTCTCGTTAAAAACATTCCATTGGGAAACTTTTATTTGAGCTTCCAGATCTCGTTTAATAATAGTCTTGAATTTCAATAAAAAAAATTTACGAGTGTTCATAAGAATTTCAGGCAATTTTAAATTATGCGTAGTAATGAAAAATACTGGAAAGATATTTTTCGAATTACCCATTTAAAGTTGTTGTTATTCATGAATTCAGTACTTCAAAAAGAAAAGTTAAACGTACTGTGCTTTGACACTAGTTTTTCTGTTTTTTGTCCATTATTTTGTGAATATCGGATTTGTAAGTTAGTAAACGCATTTGTTTTTCTGCTGTCTTATGATGAATTATCACATAATGTTTCCAGTTCGAACAGGATCGAACTTTAACACCGGTTTGCTTCAAATTGTCATATTCAATAGTTAACTGCTGTTAAACTTAAAACTAAACATGTCAAAATGTCGATAATCTTACACATATTGTCATTTGTGGTATTAATTTAATGTCACAAATACTAATCAATATCTTTAAAATTACCGTACTTAGTTAACTAAGCTTACTGTACAATCGGCAGTTGCCAATTGTGAAGTTAAAACAACTTATTTTTACGTGTTTAGCTTTTAACTTTAACAGTTAACAGTAAATTATTTCAAATGAGATTTTGAGGTACACCGCTGTATGAATACAAAATGGAACGAATTTTATCGATAAAAATGTAAGAAATAAAAATATCAAATCCTTAGTTATTTTTTTCATAGTAAAAAGAACAACAATTTTTACAATATATCAAGATATTTAATATATTTTCTCATATTAAACTACTTACATTAAAATGTTTGTTAATAGCCCAATCTACTAATGAAAATAAACAAAAGTGAAATCGTTATGTATCTATAGGGACAAGAACAAAAGTAGAATAAGAAAAAATAAAAAAACCTTCTTCTTAGTTTTATTCTTATATATCTGAAATTGATAAGATATTAAACATTACAATTTTATTAGTAACTGCTTCTTTATTACGAAAGTGACATCTAGTACTATTATCCTGTAGAAAAATACACAGTTATGTGGCACGTAAGGGATAATTAACTTTACATAATTAATTATCATTTCTGTCCCAAGGTTGAAGGACAGATTTGAATTAAATTTCATTTGCGTATTGGTTCAATATTGAAATTACCTCTAAGATACTTTTTCCTGTCAAAACGCATAATGGGATTTAGCTCAGCCCAAATTTAGTAACCATTCACGCGGATGAAATTGCGTTTCAGAATGGGTACAGTCGGCCACATCGGTATCAAAAGCGAGAACAGGATCTGGATTAAAATGATGATTGGAAAAGAGATTGCTCGATGTAAAAAGGTGAAGGAATTAATTCTGTGTCTACACGGGCGGAGCTACCTGGAAAGTTATTCACAATAAAGTAGATAATTGCGTTCCTAGAATTCCTCTCCGCCCCGTGCAGCCCGCACGCGACAGCGGCACTCAGAAACCAATGCCGTAACAAATTCAATTTGAATAATATGCTTGTATTATAAAATTAAAGTCGATTTCAAATTAGCTATTGTTGTGTTTTAAAATTATTGTAAAACAAAGTATTAACTTTGTTTTATTTTTGTGGTTTCGCTGCTATTTTTATTTCTTCTGTTTCAAAATGAATCCACGATTGGCCCAAGACCGCATTATTGTTATATCGCTGACGATCATTTTTTTATAAAGATTTGCAATGACAGAGCTGTTTCTGAGACATATCACAGAAGTTATCATGGCAGAAGATTACAAATTTATTTGTAAGTTTATCAAAATGTATTGCAAAATCGACAAAAATAGTATTCATATGTTATATATCGACGCGAAACTTTACATTTAAAAACTTATTTGCACTCTATTTACTTTCGCCGCATGTAGCATTTGCACGAAGGAGATTATACAACACATGTTCCACTTTCATCGTGAATGCTAAGGAAAGTGAGAAAAAAATTGAACTTTTAAAGCACAACATTTGTTGACAGATAAAGCACAACTCGTGCAGAATATTAACAAATAAAAATAAACCAAATATACATATAATACAGTTGTGCACTAGGCTCACAAGCTAAATAATTAAAAGAATAGAATAAATTTTTTTTAAATATGTTCGAGAAGTTTCGTTAAAACGTAAACACGTACCGCCCCTGACCCCATCCCACGCCAATACGATAGTTTATGTCAGATGTGACATACGTCTTAATTTTACAAATAATCTATAACTTTGTTTACATTAGAATAATTTTCGAGGCTGCTAATCGAAGTGTATCTATGCGTGTGTGTATAAATGCGTTTGTGCGTTTGTGCGTTCGTGCGTGCGTGTGTGTGTGCAGAGAATTCGCAAGTCAAATGCAATCGATTACAAATTTTAATATTTTATTCAGAGTGAATTATTGTATCTCAGTGTTGGCAAATACATTTTTTGTGCTTTTCTTCTTCATTCTGTCTCAATTCTTGATTCTTCCAATAAAGTCATTTCGTAATAATCATCGTAAATAAATGTAAACGAAATTAGAATTACTTTTTAAGATTCAGTATTCTATTGTAGCTATAAAACCTCATCATTATCCGACAGAGGTACCATTTTCGTGGTTGTGATTGTTAGAAATGTGAATTCAGTTTAAATTAAAATATAGTAAAGGTGTGAACAATATTTATGGCCCACGATCCTAAAATTTATTTTTTACTTGGACCTGTCAGAAATTGAATAGAGGTGTTAAGTGAACTCGAAAAAACGTCCAATTATAAAGATTGACGATTTGAAGGTGACTGAAATGCATAGCCGATTTTTCGAAAGGCAAAAAAACACGATTTTTTTTTCTGTAAAAATACTCTGGCGCGTCAGATTTTTATACAGATCATTTAGTTTGATGTACTTTTCATGTTGACTCATATTCTGACAACTTTGTAAAGGGGTTTTTTAAATCTCAGAACAATTCTTTTTCCATTTTTATTTTTATTTTTGTTTATGTACTAAAAATAATTAGATTGAGCAGAAAAAAACATAAATCTATAACTTTTTTTTCCGTTTTTCAAAATCAGACGGTATTTTTATCGCAGTAAATAGTTTATAACATTGTGCATGATAGACGTCGTTTAACGTATTTATAAATGCATCGTGATTTTCGTCGAGCAGGTTTGATTAGACGATATTCCAAAACCACTAAAGATTTTTTTAATGTTTCTTGACTAAATTTTACTAGCTTTTCCAGTTTTTCACCATAAAATACACAATTCTTTTTATTATCACTATCGTCACTCATTATTGTAGTAAATATATTAAACTCACTGCATTCAACTCATAGACTTCTTGGTAAAACATAATAAACAAAATAAAGTGTTGTAGATAAATAATCACAGACGCGTTATTGTGATCAGCTGTGGTGCGATCATAGCGTCAGGGAGTAGTGTGTAGCAGTGCGAGAGAGTAAGACATAGAGAAAGAGTGAGAAAGGAAGAGTGGGGTGAAGTGGGAAATTCATATTTCTCAGTATTTGTACATACTAGACTCTATTAATAATTGTAGATAGTTCGGTTCAAGAAAATCGGCAGGTTATGTTATCTCTAAATTTTTAAATACTTTACTTTCCAATGAAATAAAAAACAACCGGGCTCGAGAATTTCGAGGTAATGATTTTTTTTTACAACTTTATGAATCGTTTATTCCTTTAAGTCACATTTAAATCGTCAAATTATTATAGAGGTTTTATTTTCAGCATTCAATTAACTTATTTTATTTAAATCTGACCCGCTCGAGTATTTTTAGGGATGGTTTTTTTTTCTAATCTTATCGACTGCCCTGGACACACACCCCTATATTAAGGGCTCATATGTGGTAGAAGTACATAACGGGGTACAAGGTTTCTTCTCTTATGTTAATCTGTCGGGCTGTAATTACTTCAAAAATCCCCGCTTGGGCTCCCCTACAATTAAGGAAATAATATGTAGAAATACGGGGGGACCCCGCGAATACTTGTATTATTGTTCTGAATTTATATACAGATAATAACGTGATAATACACAGAACAGTGAATAAAAACAGTGAAAATAAACACTCGGGGACTGCCGCGATAAATCTATTGCATAGCATTTTTTATCAACTTATACAATCATAATTATTTATTTATTTATGCAGTATTTTTTTCTTCGATATTAATTCAAGTTTTTCAACACTTTCTGTATTAATAAATGCACTTTGTTTATTCATATTTAAAACACTTTATACACAAATTTTACGCGTATAGCTATTCACCAGCAACTGCTATTCACTGTTGTACATAAGTACGCCTATGTATACATATATACCTCCATGTATACTTACGGGGCACATGCGATGAGTGTGGCATTATAAAGATATGATAGATACCTATACACCTATATACTTTCTCACAAACAGCTGCTTACGTATTCGTCCGATTTCGGAGCAGCTCATCTCGATCCGTGCGAGCTTCGTACAGTCGTACCATATATATACACGTTAAGGGAACGCTCGGCCGAGCTACATGGTAGGCGAAGTGGGGGGTGTTAGGTTTTATTTTCGTTACGGAATTTCTTGATTCGATCGCCGCGCTCAAAGCCCATGATAAAAGCCATGCAATTGCTTAAAAACAAAAGTAAAATTTATTGCCTAATAGTGTGATTGCTACATTGTAAAGTCAGAAAATAATTATAGAAATACGGTATAAAATTTCGCTATTGAATTACTCTATCATTACGAAATTACGATTACGAAACGAACTGGTTACGAAAAACTTCAAGGCACTAAATTTCATTTCTGTCTTTGATTGTTTAAAATGTATAATACAAAAGTCTTCGTGCAGATTTTCCGCTATTCCTTTATTTACGTGGTTGAAATAAAGCAAAATTATTCTTCTAATCAGTTGCACAATGCGCGAGTATGAATTAAAGTGATTGCTAAAGTGATTGTCATTAAACAAAAACGAAATTCACTTTAAGTTGTGTTTGCGATCTGCATTTTGAAATCGGCTCTTAGATTTATCTAGGTCATCCAACATATAATTTACATTTACCTATCACCGGTTCCGTAAATAACATTTCTGGGAGAATACCAAACAAACTTCAGAAGAGAGTCTTAAAACAACATACAATCGAAGTCCGATATTGACCAGTGGAATCACATAAATAAACAGTCATTATTTTTGTTGCAACAAAAACTAAATAGGTATCGTTGCTTACGACGACATCAGCTGGGCTTCAATTAAATAGGCGGGACTCCTTAGCCGACCAGGAGCTGGCAGATTGACATAATGTAAGAAAATAATGATGTTTCGTTTGTTACATCCGTGTTTAAAACTGTATTAAAACATTGGTTTCAATTCATTGATTCACTTTTCTTTTATTGATAAATGTACTGTATAGTAAATTGGCTCAATTTTTAAACGAAACGTGAAGTAGTACTGTGAAGGGAACGATGTCTTGAAACAAGGAAAATGTCTGAAAGCGCACGATCTCAAACTTGTTTTACTATCAATTTACTCTTTTCAATACGAATTGACAAACAAACAAATTTTCATTGTCATTTCGACTAAGTCAGAAGTATACATTTTATTCTCTAATCTAAAATCAAATTTTTACTTATAACCTTATTAAGTGTTTATAAATTAGCTGGAATATGTTACAACTCTGAACTCGTGAGACCAAGTTTATTTTTCTACGCTAATACCAAAAAAAAGTAGTTTACTTATCACTTTGATTTTGTTGCGATCGGTTACTGTATAACATTAATTTTACATCGTATATAAATATTCTGAATTAAAATTCTTATTTAACAAATAACATATGATACATATAAAGTTCGTAAAGTAAAAAGTTCTTACTATAACTTTTCGTTTGATTTTTATTTGATTTCTTTTACAATTTTATTACTTTTTAATTTGTGATTAAACTAATTTTAATTTCTTTATCAACTATCCATAACAATCCATTGAATGTGCAAAAGAATGTTCTTTTGCACATTCAATGGTTATTTGAATTTGACATTTTTAAACGGAATGGATATTGAAAATAAACGAATGAAAAATATAAGCATAGCTTAAAATAATAACTTAAAAAAAAACATAAATGAAAAACTCGATTTATATGTACATGAAAGGAGACTCGGGCAAGATTATTCATTTTACTATTAATTTGAATAAAATGCATTAAAAAATCAGTTATCTTTCTTTTTTGTTAATTGGCAATGACTTTTTCTGGCAACATATTTAGTTGCCTTTTTTTTCCACTTTATCTCTTAGAAAGCCATTTATTCTAAGCGCTTTAATGTTTGAATTTTTGATAAACACGCAAAACATCTCATTAATTATTTTCTATGATCATTCGACTTCCCTTAAAATTATAAATATATGAATAGGAAATATAAACATTTAATTAAAGTATATTAAATGTTTATATTTATGCTGTTGAATTTTACTTTTAAACTGTCTGACTTTTATGTTTATTATTAACAATGGACTTTGTTTCTTCTAATACTGCTTGTTATTCCTAACGACTTTCGCTAGAGTGAAGATATTATGAATCAGATATTGCAACTTCAAACTGTCACTGCGCAACAAGCCAAACCGTATTGGTGACGCAGTTTCTTCTCATGACGAGGTGATCTCTTAAAGCATCACGCATTGGGCAGTCATGCACTGCAACGCTTAGAGGTGTGCTATGCGACCAAGTTCAATCAAGCTGTCAAACGTTAGGGCTAAGAGCACAGTCGAAATCTCAAATCTTCAGGGGAAGTTTATAGTTGATTTCACCCCACACTCCTCCCAATAAAGAACTCTTTTGCATTTATTGAACAGTGTTTTTTTTTATTCACTTTGTTAAATAACTTTATATATTATGTATAAATATTAAAGTTACATAATACTAATTTTAATATTTAAAACATAATATTTCATGTACAATTTTTGCTTTTCTTTGCCTATGTAACGTTGACAATTTCTTTGACTGTTAAACTCTTTGCGCCTGACATTTTCTTCTAAAAACCTTTATAAATTGATCACTGATGAAATATGTCATTCATCGTCTCGTATAATGAAAATGTTCTAACCAGTGACGTTAATAGTTTCACAAGTCTGATTACTCTTATATCAAAATAGCAAATTTCCTAAACAATTATTTTTGGAATCATTTGCTATTAGCAGACAAATCACTCCCGCATATATATATTCGAAATAGATTTCTTCATATTGGTACAGATGTTCATACACTATCATTTTCATTTTTTCAAGAAATCTTTATTGAAAATGGAGCTCTAGGTTGTGTGTTGACCTATTCCTATCTATTTTTGATATATTCCAGTGTAAAAATTGCCTTGGTGTCAATACACAAATCCAATAGTAAAGAGGCAACAAATAAACACAATAACGCGCTTTCGCATTAGGATAAATTATGTATTGATAATAATTTTAATACATAACTATTTAAAAAATTAACACTTCATGCTATTAACTTGATTGTTAATTGCATGAGAGGTATTGATAATACTATGAGGTGTTATTAATTCGAATTGTCTTTTGGCATGCCGTGAAGAAAATAAATTATTTTTAATTTTCGGATATTTGTGTTTTCAGTTATTTCTAAAAATAAATTGCTGTGAAATGTTGACGTTTTTAAATCCTAGCAAGCCGTATTGACGACTTTTAAACAATATTTTGCTGGAAAATCCTTAAACGTCACCGAGCAATTCCTGAAATTATATTCACCACGTTTTACAACCAATCGCCATCACATAAACCCTTTCTCAGCCAATCGCAGCCGGCGAGCAGCCACAGTCGCCGTCAGCCACACTTACGCGGACAAATAGCGGCCCCACAACGGCTGTCACAAACGGTCCGACCAATTATCTCGCTCTCCTTTCGCCGGGAGCGTTCTCGAACCTTCGCCGATCCTGCAGCGATTCGATTATCCATTCCATTTCCGGCGGTTCACGTCTTCGGTAACATCGGAATAAACCGCTGCGAGGCAAAATTGCGGTATTAATAGATTATCGTCAAAATTAACTTGGTTATTTCGGTGTAAATTGTTTGTGTAGATCGGCTAAAGGATATTTAATGCTATTTTTAGGGTTCCGTATATCATAAGGAAAAACGGTGACCCTTATGGGATCACTCTGTTGTCCGTCCGTCCGTCTGCCTGTTAAGATCCTTTATCTCGGGAACGCGTGGAGGTACCCAGTTGAAATTAAAACCATTACAGTCCCCTTGAAGTTGAAGTTGAAGAATACCGTCTTATACTATAAGTATAGGAAAAAATCTGAAAATCATACTTCCGTAATTAAATTATAAGAAAATATAGTCTTAATTTTTTAAAGTACGTAGTCGTGGGTAACCAGATCTTTTTGTAGAATTATTTAAACTTTTACTAATTTGTACAGAAGAAAAAATCTGAAAGCCGTATATTTATAATTAGACCACAAAAAAAAAAAAACAGGGATTTTATGCAAGGAATGGCGGTCCAAATTTTAAATTTGTCGTATGAAATGGCTTTATTAGCACAAGCTTAAACAGATTTTTTTAATTATAAGGGTCTAAAGTGCTTATAATTATTCAATGCAGGAAATATGGGAAAAGTGTAACAACGTACTTTTTTCACCTGTAATGCATTTCTTCGTAATAATGGCTTCGGAACCCTATAACGAGGATGATCCGACGTGCTCTTGGCCAGTTTTTTTTTTTTCATTATTCATACAAAATTATTCTAAATAGTTATTATTTGTTGTTAGTTTTTGTTGGTTTCGATTCATATTCTTGCAACTTAAGATGCGAAGTAGTAAACATCACCCATAAGGACAAAGTTTAAAAGGTGCGTTATGAGAAAAATGATGACGTCCAGTTAATGTCGCAATTATTTTGATGTATGTGACGCAATCGTCCGACGACCCTTCTATTACTGATGTTATGAAGATATAACAAACATCGTCTTCGATATATCTAAGGTTCTGCACGAAAAAGGGTTTATCTTTCAGTGGCGACCGTGGATCCCTGACGGAACTAAATGCGCCTGTTATACTCGGCCGCGGTCGTTCCCGCGCATAAATTAGTTCCCTCCGACCGACGACGTCACGGCCGGTCCCCTTTGGCACTCTTTCATCGTCGGTGCCGCTATCAATCTTGTCATATTGCCATCCTGAACGCGCAAATTTGGTCCAGATTCATCGACAACACGCTGTATTTAAATCGTTTTCGTTCATCATATAATATCACTGTATAATGTGTACATATAATCTCACTGTGTAATATATTTTTTCCAGTGACATTGTATATTTTTTTACAGAGGTTATTATTTATAATATACTATATTTAATTTTTTTTTTATTACAGAGATGTGCAATTGCCGTTTTTGTTAAAAATTGTCAAATTAATGCGCCAACGGTCGAAATAATAATAGAGACTCCATCATGCAAAATATACAGAAACATGAACTCCTCTCTTTGCACACTCAAAGCATTATCGATTGAAAATATGAACGTGATATGTGGCTAGTTCAACTTTACGTGCTTCACATATGTCTGTATTTGTTTCATTCATACGCACCTACATACTTATTATATCCTATTATTTATTTCTAAATAGGATAACGTGTTTAATATTCACTACCTGTAAATAAGGTAAACTGTTTATTACTTACTTTCGTGCATTATATACTAAAATCGTGCAATTTTATAAGTTTTCTTGACATTTTTTAGACAAATTGGTGAATTAACATTGCCCAACTTCCGAAAATGTTTCATTTCCCGGCAGTATTCAGACAGGTTCGCGAAAATATCTCCTTACTTTTCCGCAACCAACACACAGCGCTGCGTTTATGGTGAGCAATAATATTTATTGCAGTTTCAACACCGCAATAAAACTGTGGAACTACGATATTTTATGGCCCGATACAATGCGACGCGGCTGACGCGACTCACGCGGCTGTGGCTTTGAGCGAAAATAATGCTCTTGGAAGATCAACAGATACGTGCGAACGAAGTCTGTGAGCGTCCTGCGTCGGTGCTGTAAAGAGATTTGAAAGAATTAATTATTCTCCACTTTATGTAATCCGATTTTGATATTAGAATTAAATGAAAAAAATCGAATTTGAAGTATTTATGTGGTTTTTAGGATTCCGTAACCAAAGGTTGCCAAAGGAGCCCTATTGCTAAAGCTTTGCTACCTTTCCGCCCGTCTGTCACAAGACAGTACGCATTAAACGGTAATAGATAGTCATTTTTAAATTTTCTCATAGTATGTAGTACTTACTATTAACGTTATAACAACAAACAATAAAAATAAAATTGTAGGCTACTAGTTTCCGAATTACATATATTTGTATTGTTATTCCTTAAATTTCTACTTATTTATTCATATAGAATTCCATATTAAAAAATACTCACACGGCACCTCTTCACTTCATCACAATAAATACTCTCATATTACGTCGATGTATCAGCGGGACAATATATCAGAATTCATTGCTATGTAGGGTAGTGGTATAGTGTGTCTGTGTCTTTAGTATTTTCAATATAGATTTCTATATAAAAAATGAGTACAAATTTAAGAAATAAAAATACAAGTACATGTATATAATTTATAAATGGGTAGCCCCCAAAGTTAAAAATTAAAGAGGGTTCCCGTACAAGAAAAGTGTTTTTAAGGCGTTTTTTTTTTTGGTCGCTTTTAATAATAGCAATACTAACAAATACAACTATTTTTCATAACCCTAGGTAAAATAACAAAAAAAAGACCAAGTTTCAGTGGAAATCGCGGTGTTTTTTTCCTGTGACACAATGAAAGTTACTGGATCTTATCACAAAGATATTGATGCTGATAATTAGACAATTACTATACAGATTTTTACGAATAATCACATACTACTATAGCACCTGGCTTGTTTCTTATGAAATAAAAATATGTAATTGTAAATATTGTACGGTGGTATGAAACCCTTCGTGTTTTAGTCCGACTAGAGCATAAGCTGGTCTTTTTTACTTCCTGCTGAATGGCAACTGAAATATTTACTTTTGATGTTTTAGTATAAAAAAAAAAAGGAAACACAGAATCAATTTTGTGAAGAGTAAGTCTTAAATTATGAAGATTAGAAAATTCTAAAATCCTAAGCATTTTTTCTCTCTTATAGAATTATCAGTCGACACGTTATTCAATGGAGAACGCGTAAATTTTTTAAGCTTATTTCAATATCTACTACCCTTTTTATATCCTAATTTACAACGATGTCTCCAATTTCACTACAATAATTGCAAAAAGAAGTAAAGAAAAGAAAGCTCTTATGTACCACTCGAGACGGACGAAGAACCTACAAGAGCTCTTAATTTGATTGAACAATCCTAAAAATAATGTAACTTTTCTTTTAGTTTTTTTCTAAAGCGCCACCTCGAAAAATATTTCTCAAATAATACACTGTACCAAATGAAAAAAGAATACAGAACAGATTTAAAAGTGTTGTAAGAACAATCTGTTTCACCCCAGCGGGCGATCTCCAAAGTAATAATCTCGAAGTTATTTTTTAGTTGGATTAGTGTCCCAAAGTATTAATCTAAAAGTTAGATAAGTTTTGTTAACAAATCAAACACCAAGCGCAAGTTTATTAATCCTTGTACTGCTCTCGATGCTTTTTTCGTTTATATGTGTTTATTTCATTTGTCATTGTTATTAACTTTATACAGTCTATTAAAGAAAAAAGATGTGGTTTGAAATGCTCAAGTTAGTTTTAACATCGATTAGTATGCAACTTATTTAAACTTATTCCTATCAGAATGTAATAGAACACGGGAGTTCAAATAGAAATCAAATCCATATCAAGTCGAAAATATCTTAATCGCGTAGGTAATGAAATTACACTTGAAATACATCATTAATAAATTCTTTTTGACATTACCATCCATAACAAATCCTGATTCATCTTAAGAATAATAGGCAAGAAACTCAAGGCTTGCTCTTTTTTTTTCATTAATACAAAGGATTGAGTAATTAATGATTTAGTCAACAATTAAAAATATTATGATGTAAACTGATAGCCGAGCAGTTCAGTCCTAAGGGCTTTTTTCATTAAGATATTAAGACATGGTATAATAACCCTTACCATATAACTTTCCTTTAACCAAAAGTTTAAACTAATAAAATGACAAATTTTGAATTTCAGCTGTGATCTTATTATAAAAGCACACACACTGCCCCTTATATGATTTATTAACTTTGCTCAGACGGGTTTTATGAGCTACGAGATCGTTCTTATGTCTAGTGTTAATATTATGGATGTCGTACCTTTTTTGGAACGATCGTATATGCCTCTTGACATATACCAGATTTTCGTATATTTATTGTGATGCTAAAGTTAAGATATTAATTTCCTTAAAATTTTCTCTGAGAGATGTCCTTGGTTTTAAATTATAAATAGCACGAACAGCTCGCTTCTGCAGCACGACAATTGTGTTAGTACCGGCTGTGTGACCCCACAACAAAATTCCATAGGTCAAGAGACTATGGAAAAAACTGAAATAAACTTGTCTTGCGGTGTTTTCATCTTTAAGTCGTCGAATTTTTTGACTGTATATATTTCAGAACCAAGCCTATCTACTATCTAAATCTATTTAGTGTTTTTAAAAACTTTTTCAGAAATAAAGGAATCTTATTATCACGATTGAAAAAATTATATAAGCCTTAAAACGATTATAAATTATGGTTATAGCTACTTCTTCACATTTTTCATATTAAACCTTCTCCAATTACATTTGATACATGAACGCCTTGAAACGAAGAAAAAACCGGCCAAGAGCATATCGGAACATGCTCAGCTTAGTTTTCCGTAGCCGTTACTACAAAAAATGCACTACAGATGACAAAAACTACGTTGTTCTACTTTTTTTTCATGTTTTCCACACAAGATGTTGTAAAGTGCGAGTTGTAGGCGACTAAACACTTTAGTTGCCGATAACTAGAGACACAAGCAGGTGTGTCGACTATTATTCTTAAACTATGCACAGTACAATGTACCAGCAAAAGAGCGTATTTTCGTGGTACTTTAGTCCTTTTGTTGTGAGGAACAGTTTTTCGGCCATAACTAAAAAACGGTATATCCGATCATGTTCAAAATAATTTTCTTTTAAAATATTTACTAAACGTTACCTTTATATTTTTTTCCATGTTTTTTGGAGAACGGTTTAAAAAATAAAGAATTGGAGAAACAATGTATGCTACTTTCGGAGAGATTATTTCAGAAAATATTCACTTGATCAAAAAAGTTGCTTAGCAATCTTAATTTTTTTTTAAAAGAACTGTCGAAATATGTACCACACGTTAATGTTCACGGAAAAATATATTTTAGCCTCTGTTACATGTATGGAGTTCCCACTAGAAATATATATTTATTGTATTTAAGTATTAAATTTCGTAGCAGCTTTTGTAAAACATCCTACACTTCTATTTCCATTAATATACATATTGCAGTTTTTAGGTAAAGTGCCTTTGATGTACGGACGGACGGACGCATATGACGAAACTATAAGGTTTCCGTTTTTGCTGCTTTGACTTGGAACCGTAAAAACATGTAAACCTGCTTTATGAAGAAAAAAATATTAATTTCGTCGTAAACGGATCAATCCAAAATGGTAACTGAACTGACGATCTGACCTAAATTGAAATCGATTAAGACAGCGATCAGCATCGCGATATCAAAAACAAAAATTGTCACTGTACTCGTAATAACACAAACAAACTCACCAAACTCAAAAGCTTATCATAAAACAGCTTCTCTCACGCTACTTTGCAGATGCAAGTAAAATGTATTGTTTGTGTGTTTCATCATCGTAAACTTAAAAGCGTTGCAATAAAGCGCCGGTAAATTGCACATTTGTTGCGCTCACTGAAAACACCGAAACTGCCGAATGTACATAACGATTCTTTTACCTCGACGTACATTGTTTTAAATAGATACAACTGTAAATTACAAACATTTCTGTAAATAAATGCGACCTGATCCTTTAGTAAAGATTGTTCTTAATTGGAGGTATCTCATAAACGTTCCACAATTTCTTTTCCTGTTGGTTTGAAGTTGCCCACCCAAGTCCTGTGCGTAGTAATGATACCACTAAAAATACAAATGACATTACGCGAAAAAAGTTTGTGTCTATTTTATATACAAATTCAAATAGTTTTTTATTTTATTTTCTTTACATTTAATTATAATATTTAAATGCCATTTTCTTCAAGAACTTGTTGCTATTTTGTAAGTAGTGACATAATCCCGTTGCTGTAGAAATGTTGGAACTTGTGATCAAAAAATTGTGACAAGTAGTTTAGCAGTCCTCTCTTGATTATTAACCTAACACTACCTAAAGAATTGTTATGAAACCGAAACAGGTAATAATCTGAGGGTGCAAGGTCAGGGCTATATGGTGGATGCATTAACACTCAAAACTCTCTCAGTGTTTGCTGAGTGCCTAAAGATGTGTGTGGTTAGAAGTTGTCATAGCGAAAAACCACATCCTTTCTATTGATCAATTCTGACCGTTTTTTCTCTACTTCTTGCTTGAGTCTCACGAGCTGATGACAGTAAAGATCCGAATCGATGGTTTTTCTCGGTGGTAGAAGCTCATAATAAATAATGCCCTTCGAATTCCACCATATAGATAGCATCAACTTATTGCGAGTTAATCTGGGTTTCGCTATATACTGTTGAGCTTGATTGCTTTTGACCATAATATTTCCCGCGAATCCTTGTCATAAGTAATACATTTTTCATCACTAATGACCAGTCTTTTCAAAAAACGTTCAGTTTCATTACGTTCTAATAGAGAGTCACAAATGAATACGCGATTCATTAAATTTCTTTCAGTGAGTTTGTGTGGGATCCAAGTGGGTTTCAATTGGCTCAACACTGTTTTGTGGTCAATTCCCAGCTCTCCAGCCTTGTTGTAAAAACTCATATGCCAATCTTGCCTTATAAATGGCATCAACTTTATCCGTAACAGATCAATCAGAGCGAGGTTCATTTTGAACATCAAAATTACCGGACTAAAAACGCTTAACCGTTTCTGTGCTACCCTTACCGATATCATATTAGGTCCATAAAGGTCACATAATTTTTTCGTGGCTTGTGTAGCATTTTTCTTTTTTTTTTGTAATAAAACTTCAAAATGTATCGAATTTCTACATTAGATTCACTCATTTTGGTGGATAGAAAAACAATAGAAAAATGGCCGGACACCGTTTTCATTTCTTTTTTAAAAATTTCGTATGAAAACTAGCAAGATACAACCAGCACAACCAAAAAAAATTTTCTGCAAATTTCTACTTATAAAATATTAAATAACTTTTTTCCCGGCCAAATATAACAAAAAAATCATCATTTCAGTACTAGTAAATTATATAAATAAATTTGGCCTTCTTTCCAATTTTGTTTTGACAGTGTTTTAAATATTTTAGAAGTAAATGTACGGTCAGCATAAATCTATTCTATTTCGTTTTCCTTCGTGGTAGTTTTTTCGCAGTAGCCGCTCCATTAATATATGGCCGTTCATAAAATCATTTTATATCACCACGGGCGTAAACGCGCAGGAGTCGTTTCCTAGCTGTAAAACCACGGCGGATCGTCCATTACACCAACAGTTTTGATTGCGTGGATAAATCTTTAAGGTATAAAACAGACTGTCATTAAACGGGTTTTAAGTCACTGATTATCGATTTCATGAAAATATTAGGCATTGATGAAACCAAAAATATAATTAAATATAATATCAACAAAATTACGAAGTAAATATGATTGTTAATATGCACATAAGCAATAATTAATATATTTAATACAAACTTGTAAATTCAATAATAATGTAAAACTTTGAATCGTAACTTGATTCTAGTCACGATCTAATGACGATCGTTTCAACTAGTACGTACTTTATTAGTTTTGTTAAGAATGATTTCTTAGATAGGTAGTAACATCAACTTAAAATGCTCAAAGAGAGTCCACTTTTTACGATTCTAGGTAGCTCAAGTGATAGATTATTGACGTTTTTATAAACTATCCTGTGGCTAATTATTGCCACTTAAACAATGCAAATCCTCCTGTACAACAAAAGTATATAAACTATAGACAACGTATACAAACTACATAAAACATTTATTTTATATACGCGATCATGTTACATTGATTGAGATAAGAAGAAAATGAAATGTAATTTTATACGTTATTTTAAATTAAGATTGACGTTTGGTGTCTTATCTTTTCGTGTGGTGCAATACCTCTCGCATAAAATATAAATACGTAGTGTTTTATTCGCTTACTGTATGAAATCGATCATGCATCTTTCCGCGAATATTAATAGTCTCCTCCTTTTTTAGAACAACTTTGACAAAGAAGCCATAGTCATCGAAGTAGCTGCTTTTGAGGACAATAACTATGAATATGTACATAAAAACTTGGCAGCGAAAACCCTGTGAAAAAAAACACGAGTGTGATGCCGAGCCTACCGCCCACGCCCCTATTCTACGCTGTTGTGATCTGAGGTCCGGCGGTGTGACTCAGACGTGCGCAGTGGGTGAACGCGTCCGTGCGCGTGCTTATCCTTTGAACTATACGAAGTTCAACGACGAATGAGTATTTTGTTAGTACAAATTTTACGTTTACGATATTGACAATTTTGAAACTAAGATTGTATATGATTAATATTTAAGTGTTCTATAAAAACGCCTTTCACTGCTATCGAATATGCATAAATGATTCAATATTGGGGAGTTTGTAGAGGTTACATTGTTGCGGCTTTAGGACTTCATAGCGGAACTTATCCTGATAGTCCGCAATCTTAATATGCGAGTCCGCAAGTAATTTTGTGTGCTGTGTATCGCTTACGCGATAATTTGCCTTTTGTTTGTTTGGAGGTGAATAGAACACATATGGCAAATCAGATATTAATTTAATAAGATCTTTGGCTACCTATATGACATTGACAACATCAAGAGTCTTTTGTAAGTAAATTTTGTTTGTAAACAAAAAAAATCGTTTGTTTGTTACAAAAGTTTGTTTGTAAAATTGTAGAGCCGCCACCTGTCGTGAGGCGGCGGCGGCGCGCGGCGCTTGCGCTTCAGGCTAACCGAGCTATTAGTAGGATTTTGTCTTGATTATTTTTTATTATCTGTAAGCATATTTTCAATAATATATTTTTGTTATAGTTACTCTGACAAAGTTTTTCTAAAAAAGAAGGAGATTGCGAATATTTGCGAAAAGATGCATAGAAAGTATATATAAGTTCCGTATAAAAAGCATATAAAAGAAAGAATACACTTAGAGAGAGAGAGAGAAATAGAAGTATATACTTAATTTCAGAGAATTTTCAACATAAGAGGGGAATAGTCACATTACATTTACATAATGTTCTACAATATGATTTACATTACATAAAAGGGCTTTTATTATTTTAATATTTTAGATTGTAGACATTTTACATTTTCAGTATAAATGCTGAATTAAATATCGTATTCAAGATTTATTTTTGTGAAATCGGGGTAGGTCACGCCTATACCGATTTCGTGAGCGATATCTCCTAGTTGCGCCACCTCGTCACGGTCGATGTATACTGGCAAGTGGCGCTAATTATTAGTTCCGTTCCGGTTGTTCAGTCATCGCGACCGTTCGCCTTCGCTTAGTTCGCCTCAATACCGTTTAGTTTAAGGGCTATAAATCCCGATATCCCTGAAATTAAAATTGATGAATTTTAAAATGGCTTATTAACCGTTGCGCAATTTACGTAACATAATTGATTTATTTTATGTGATTGGAATGGACACCAAAAACAGAGGGGAACCGCTGACTATCAATGTTTAAAGCACTGTCATTACATAAAAACAATAATAAATACATAAATTAATAAGTATTTTCCTTAAAATATAATATAACAAAGATCACATCATCGATATCAACCCACCGAGCGCCTAAAATTAGCTGCTAATTAGAATAAAATATATAAAATATTAATATAGATTGCATATAAGCCAGTTGTCTATTTTATCCTTTTATTCTCGTTCTTCTAAACGTTTTGTCATTGCTACGCCCGTTTAGGTTTTACGGAATCTGATCTCAGGCGCATAATTGGCTAAGCGTGATACTGATGATAGTTATAGCGCTGATCATGATGATGATGATAAATGGCAGTCAGTCGTACTTATCTGATTTTTTATTACAAACATAGAAGATCGCATCAACTTCAGTAAAACCACTCGTGTGTAAATATTACATTGTTAACGAATACAGTTTCAAGGACTTTACAAACTGATAATAGAAGTGCGGTGCTGTTT